>JAOEGS010002379.1:62349-73763 GCA_025447755.1 Corythornis vintsioides
GGGACAAGGAGGGGACAAGGCTTCCTTTTGTCTTTCCACCCCTAAGAGACCCTGGAGACTTCTCTGTAGCTCCTCTTCTGAAGCTCTTCACCGGGCTGTTTACATCTTACTTTGCAGGCTGTGAGCATGAACATATAAATACAGAGATTTGGGAGTCACGTGCTCTGCTTTGCTCGCAATAACAGACGGCAACTTTATGATCTGAGTGATTTTATTTGAAGGCAGCTGTGGCCTTGTGATTGCAGTATTTCAATAAATTCTAAACTAACTAGATGAGAGGGAACCGTGCAGGGAAAGCAGGTTAGAGCAGCACGGGAGGAGGATTCCCCCAGGGCAGAGGCAGTAAGGGCTCCTCTTCCTCTCCTGAGAAGGCCCTTGACGCCTTCCTTGGTCAGAGAGCCCATCCCAGCATCCTCTCACCTCCTTGCAGAGCTGCTCCCGAAGGCAGTCAGACGTGGATGGAGGTCAGTGGAGGGGAGGGAGGAGAGCTGTGAGCTCAAGTGTTGTTCCTTTGGGTCCAGCCTGGCTCAAATGCAGCCCCAGGCTCTGTGTTCAGGCGTCACTGCTCCTCGGAGCATCTGGGTAGGAGAGGAGTTTGAGGAGCTTTTGGCTTCTTCCTTCAGCACTGTGAGTTCCTTGGCTTCCTCTGCTGTCTCAGGACGAGAAGAGGGGAAGGGGGAACTGCAGGAGCAGCCTGGCAGACCCAACTGCTGTGCTCTTGGTCTTGACAAGTGGGTCACAGCTTCTGTGTGCTGGGCTGTATGTGATCAACTGGCCTGTTCCTAAGGGTGACATACCAGTTGCTGTGCCAGGGTACCAGTGAGATCCAGAGGAAAGGTTTGCAGGGGAGGAGAGGGATGCTCCAAGCCAAGGAGGTTTCACATCCCAGAGCTGCTGGGATTGGCCTCTTCTGTGCCATCATCCCCAGGATGCCTGTGCTGTTCCTGCTGCACTTACTTCATGATCCTTTTCCCACCTTTTCCCCCTGCCTTGGGTATCTTCTTACAACTCTCCCCATTCCTTGGTGGTTTGGTCATCTGCTAGGATCTGGGGAGGGCAAGTCAGTGTTTCTAGGTGTTGTTTTCAGCTCAGCCAGCTTTTGGTGATGATCACTTTGCAAGGGCAATTTCCCCTGTGAAAAACAGTTTAAGAAGTCCACTTTTCAGAAGGAAAAGAGGCTTTGCAACGTCACCAAATTGAAGTCTCTTCTTAGACCAAGCCCTTAATTATTTTGTGCTGTAGCTTCTTCATATGTAAAATGGAGGCAAAGCCTGTTTGTTCCTGAAAGGCCAAGAGATTTAATTTCATCTGGGATTATTAGAGAATAGAAGTGATAACACTGCTATTAATTACCAACAGGGTTTATTAGAGTTTGTCTTTCCTTGTGCCAATGATGATATTTCTTTTCTTTTCTTTTCTTAAAGGTCCCCCTGTGTTCATTAAGAAACCTGTGGACCAAATTGGTGTGTCAGGAGGGGTGGCCTCCTTCGTTTGCCAAGCGACAGGAGACCCAAAGCCACGGGTCACCTGGAACAAGAAAGGGAAGAAAGTGAACTCTCAGAGGTTTGAGGTAAGACATGTCCTTGAAATCTGTCTGAGTAAAGAGGGAGAGACTGACACAAAGCAGCAGTTCTTTGGCCATTCTCAGAGCTGATAATAAAGGGAGGTTTGGAGGGGGAGGAGTTTGACAGCAGAAGGAGTGGAATGCAGGCTCTTGGCCATGTCAACTCTTGGGCTTGTTCCAAAGCAGAGAGAACTTGGCTCATTTATGTTATTGGAGGGGTTTTTTTGTTGTTTTGTTGGGTTTTTCTCCTCCTGAGATGGAATATAAAGCTGCCTTCTTCCTTCCCTAAGGAAGCCCAGCTAAGCTGGTAGCACTTCAGCTCTGTAAAGGCACCTTTCATACCCATCACAGCTCATTATTTGAACCCTGGGACAGTCTGGAGTAAACCTAACAGTTGCTGGCATCCAGACCCAAGCAATTGGCATTGTTTAGATAGAAATGAGAGTAGAGGAACAAGGACTAGGAGGTCATCCTGTGGAATTTGCAGTGGGATTCAGCCCTGCCAGGCAGCTGTGTGCTGAGAGGAGCTTTGTGGTGTCAGCTGCCCGTGCAGATGGAGGAGTTCATTTTGATTTTGTTTTCCCTTGGTCTGTTTCTTCCTCCTTTGTCACATTTGTGCTCTGAGCACCCACCCCGTTGCCACGGCTCCTTACGCAGAGTGTTGGAGAGGGACGTGGCAGCTTTGGTGGGGCAGAGGTGGGGTTTGGTGTGTGAGAGCTCCGTGTCACCTTGGGGTCAGTGGGGAGAGGAGTGGACCCTGTGGGTTATGTAGGGGACTGTGGGGCAGCTGCTGGTGAGGGGACGTGCTTGTCTGTGCTGCTGCCTCCTGTAGGGGGAGGAATGAACCTTCTCCTCACACCCCAGGAGGTTTACTGTCTGTGTGTCTTTCCCCTCATCCTGCAGACGATTGAATTTGATGAAAGTGCAGGTGCTGTTCTGAGGATCCAGCCCCTCCGGACTCCCCGGGACGAGAACATTTACGAGTGTGTTGCTCAGAACCCTCACGGGGAGGTCACTGTCCATGCCAAGCTCACCGTCCTCCGAGGTAAAGAGCGTGCCTGCTGCCTTGGCCCAGAGGAGGCTTCTCTCCCCCTTCAGTTGAGTGGGAGGGTTGATAAGAAAGTGTGTCCAAGGCACAGAGTCCTTTTTTTCAGTTTGTTCTGGCCTGTCAGATCCGTTTGCTGCTGTTACCCAGAAAGTCATAGCTTGCTATGCAAGAAACAAGGGTAAAACTGGGCCACTTTTGGACTGGGTCGTGTGCTGAGGTTCCTTTCAACCTGAATTATCCTATGACTGTACAGTCTTCCCTCCCCTCCAATAGAAATTCCTTACCCAGGTTTATAAGCAGCTCTAGAAACTCCTCATTTTCCTCAGAAATCTGGCACTGCTCAGCCAGACACCCAAGAAAACCTTCTTCATGGAGGAATTATTTAATGGGGTTTTAGATGGTGATTCATCTGCCTGGGCTCTCACACCACTGGTAGCAATGCCAGCAATGCTCTTCCCTCCTACAAGATACTTATTTTGCCCTTGTGGGCATCTTTGAGGAGCTCCAAGCAGTGTGGGATCCTCGTAAGGCCAAGTGGTAGCTCTGCCTCTCTGCCAGTTGCTTTTTCTTGAGGAATTTCAGCTTTCTCTCCAAAACCAGCTTAAATCCTTCGTTGGAATATACAGTGAGCACGTCCTTAATAGCACAGAGCAAAGCTGGTGTGCAGATCCCCAGCCTACAGCAGTAAATTAAGACCAGACAAAAAGGGCACATGGCCCTTGACCTCTCCTTGTAGCAGGGGAAAATATCCTCCCTGCTGCCCACCTGGCAGGCTTTGAGTTCTCAAGATGCTGCCTGCCTTTGAGTGCAGGGGCCCAGGGTGCAGTCCTGCCTGACAGGTTTGTGTGGGTGAACTTAAATCTCTGGGTGGCTCCTTTGCCTGGCATGGCATTTAACCTTCTGTTGCAGGACGTGGTGGGATGAATCTGTCAGAATCTGTCTGGGATGAATCTGACCAGTGTTATGTGAGGAGAGTGTGTCTAGCTGTGGGCATCCCAGAGGACTGGGAGCCTTATTTTTCACACTTACTCCCATCTATTCCTTGGGAACAGTGATGGTTTGGGAGAAGTTCCCCTGCAGTCATGCTCAGAGTTTTTACCCCTTGGATTTAGCTACAAGCAGTGACAAGAGAGAAGAAGGTTGGTCCCAGCCCTCACAGATCCCCTGGATGCTCACCTTTCCAAGGCACTCCCCAGCAAATGAAGGCTGCAGTGTGTGGGGAGTGACAAGCTGAGCTCAGGAGCTGTCCTTAGGGAGCCAGGTTCTTGGTACGTGTCTTTTTGCAGCTCTTCCTTCTGCTCTCAGCATCATACCCGTGTCAGCTGGAGAGACAGATGACAGAGCAGGAGCTGCATCTCCTGACGAGTTACTCACTGTGCTGATCCCACCAGAGCAGGGTTGCTGTGTGCTCAGCCCCTGTACTCTGTGCTGCTCCCACCAGCACTCACTCCTCTTGTTTGCCTGCCAGGACCTTGCTGGGTAGCTCTGTTAGACCGACCTGGAGTCCCCAGGTCATGGAGTCTGGGGGAGCAGCAGTTAGCTGCAGGCCTGGGCCAAGACCTTGTTGGAGAGCATCAAGGCAGCAGTTTTTGTAGCAGAGCCTCCCTTTCCCTGCTCAGTTAGAGTCAGTTCATCCTTAATCTTTCCTTTGCCTTCACACAGCAAAGATTGTCTTGCCTTTAGCTGCTGGGAAAGTTGAAAGGCCCAAGAGCAAATCCCCTAATCTGCAGAGTGACAAAGGGAGCGAGCTGGCGTCTGCTCTCTTGTTCCTCCCTGATTCTGCATCACCCACTCTCCTGTTTGTCTTTTCTCCATCCTCCCTTGCGAGGCCTCCTCCTCCTTTCTGTCTGTCTTCTCTCACTTCCAGAATTAATGCTTAGCAGAAAGGTGGGGGCTGATCCACAGCTTGGAGATGAATGTGAGCTGTCACTTGCAGAAGCTGTTACCTTGGCATTCTGGAAACCTGGGCCCCAGCTGTTACAAACTCCACAGGATGGGCCTTGCAGGAGTTCTGCAGCCTGTTGGCCGTGCTGTTGTGATCAGTCAGATGCACGTGTGCATGCAGAGCATCAGGAGAATGACAGAGTCTGCTTGGAAGAGACCTTTAACATCATGGAGTCTGACCATTAACCCAGCCCTGCCAGGGCACTGCTGCCCCATGGCCCTCAGCACCACAGCTCCACGCTTGGAAACCCCTCCAGGGGTCACAGGGACTCCACCCCTGCCCTGGGCAGCCTGGGACCCTCCTGTCAGGAGCTGTCAGAGCCAGAAGGTCTCCCCTGAGCCTCCTTCTCTCCAGGCTGAACAAACACAGGTCCCTCAGCTGCTCCTCCCCACACTCCTGCTCCAGACCCTTCCCCAGCTCATTGCCCTTTCCTGGCCACACTCCAGCCCCTCAGTGTCCTGCTGAGTGAGTGGCCCAAAACTGACCCCAGGATTCAAGGGGCAGCCTCCCCAGTGCAGGGGGATGGTCCCTGCCCTGCTCCTACTGCCCACACCACAGGGTCTCCTCAACACCAGTGCAGACAGGCTTGTGAACTGAAGGGAAAAAACTACATTCTTCCCTCCTAGATGCAGCTGCTGCAGGGATTGAGAGTAAACCCTTTTTTGCTTATGCACATGACTACTCCTGGATCAGACCCTGATAGAAAACCATGTGAATTCACATAAAAACAGGAAGCTGCAGAAGAAGAACCTTTGGGAGCTTCTGAGAAGCAGAGCTAGTGATGGACACCATTCAACTTCCACAAAGTCTCTTCATCCCAGCTCTGCTGGCTTGTTTGTCCTTCCTGCTCTGCTCCTCGAGGGACCTGAGTTTTGGTAGGGCTGGGGAGACTTGCTGTTCTTTCCACAGCTGGCTGGACATAGTGCCTGCAAACCTGATTCCTGCAGAGCCCAAAGGAAAGGAAAGAAAGTGAGTTTGTAAAGCATTCTCTAGTTATTGTTGTCTCCAGCTGCTGTCATTTTTCATGACAACTTGGGCAGAAAGTTGTCAAAGAAAGGCAGTGAGTTGGTACAGGCACCCAGCTCCTGCTTGCTGGTGTTTCCATAAGCCCCACACTCTCAAGACAGTTATACTTCAATATCATTATTATTATTGCTATTATTATCATTATTGCTTCCTGTATACAAGTTGTTCTTTCCCTCCACTTCTGTAGTGGCCTGCAGCAGAGATTCCCATGCTGCAGAGGGTTGTCCTGTGCTGTAGGAGCCGGGTGGGCTGAGGCCAGACTGCCACAGATCTTTGCTCTGCTGGAGCTGGTAGAGAGGGTTCTGTGGAAGTCACCCATTGCAAGTCATTAGTAAATGCAACATATTCCCATAAAAAACAGCTCTTGGTCCAGGGAAATGTAATGGAGCAGAATTTACTGCACCCTGCCCTGTTGCTCTGCACACTGGCCAGTGCTGTCCTTCCCTGGCCATTCCTGTGGCCAGTGCTGTCCTTCCCTGGCCATTCCTGTGGCCAGTGCTGTCCTTCCCTGGCCATACTGTGTCTGCAAAGCAGAGCTGGCTGTTGGACACCTCAGGTCTGTTGGACTTCACACCAGGGTATCATTCAGGCTGCTCTGGACAGACTTTCTGAACTTCTGTTTCTAGTGATTCCCAGCTGATTTCCTATTTTTAATGTACTGTTCATACTTTAACAATCCCGGCCTGAAACGTTCCTCACACGTTTCCGACTCCAAGAGGCCATCTGGTGTGGGCACGGATAAAGTTCTAGCAAGATCCCTGCTGCTTTGTTGGTTTTCTGTAATTGTTGGCTTTGCATCAGCAGAAGGTAAACAAGAGGCAGTGCAGAGGCTCCCAGAAAGCAGCGAGTCCCAGGGGAGCACATCTTAGAGGGAAGCTGCCCCCTCGGAAATCTTTCCTTGCCACTTGAAAAATTCTTGGCAGTCGTTCTTCAAACTTGACCTGTTTTGCTTTTCTTGTGGTGACCTGAAGATCAGGCAGCGAGCGTTGGAAGCAGATGAGTGCTGTAGCTTATGAATAATGTCAGGGCAATGCTCACTCAGATGCCTTCACAAGGAGGGTACCCGGGGATGTGGTAGAGGAGGGAAAACCCCTGCACTGTTACGGGGTCCAGCGCACCCCTCTCGGGCTGAATTTGTTGTCTGCCTGAAGAGCAGGCTGTTTGGGATGCTCTGTTCAGCTGGCAAGGGCACCACGTGCAAGCACTGGCCTGCGTCAGCGAGCGTGGTTTGCACCACAGGCGGCTGCCCAGATGTGCCCTTGAAGCATCTTCAGCTCACATCTTGGCTCTCTTGTTGCTGCATTCCCGGGCTGCTCCTGCAGAGAGAATTCACAATGCAGACCCCTCCTTATGTCTTCGGTGAGGGGTTTGGGACACGGCGTGGGGGTGGATGGGGAGGGTGGCAGGGTGTGTGTGTGCTCATTCCCCTGGGGGAGCTGAGGTTGTAATTGCACTGTTAGAGGCATCCAGTTGTTGGGGATGAAGGCAGGAAGGAAAGCAGAGCGAGCGGGGATGCTCGGAGATGCTTCCTCCGCCGGCTGCTCCTCGCCTCTGATCCCGCCTCGACTCGCAGTTGTTTTAATTAAACTCAGAGGAATTCTGCACATTGTGCTGCAAGATGAACATTTTTGTTTAATTAGAAACCCCGGGTGATAATGGCTGGAGCCAACCTCCCCCAGCACGCGGGCGTGCGCGCACTCGCTCCCGGGCGCGCCCTGCCAGGCCGGGGTGGGGTGAGGGGGGTTGGGGGGGTGGCTCTCTCTGGATTAATTGGTCCAGGGAATGAAGGGCCGTGGGTCTGAGCCAGGTGGAGCAGCAGCGGTGCCGGGATGAGCGGAGATCCAGTGATGTCACCGGCAGCCAATGCGGCGGCAGCACCCCCAGCAGAGGGGAGGAGAAGCCGTTAAAAGCCTGGCCAAGAGCTGCGCAAAGCAGAGCCGTTCCCACAGCCCCCCTGTCCTCTCTCCTGGGGGGGCTGGGCTTCAGCAGCTCTGCCGGAGGCTCCTGCGCTGCCCAGAGCGTAGCTGGTGAACTCGGGGCTCCCCAGGTTTGGTCAGTCCCTGGTTGGAGACGTTTATGTTTCTCATTTCAAGTGCAGTGCCAGAGGTGCTCTGGGTTATGGCTGCACACTGGGAGTTTGCCTGTACCAGGAGGTGTTACTTTTGCTGGGTTCAGCTACCTGGTTTTGTTGGTGGTCAGATTCCTTTGATCCGTCAGGAGAGGTGTGGTTAATACATTTCACTCCCCAGTGAGTCACAATAGATCCTTTATAACTCTCCAACAATGGTGGGAGGAAGGAAACAATGCACATTTTTAAACACACAATTGAGGCATTTAAACCCTTTTCTTCTCTGCACTGCTAATAACAGGGTCGAGAGGTTCTTGGCCTCGAGTACCAGAGCACTGCACACAAACCTGTGTGATTTTGTCCCTTCTGAGGAGCTGAGTGTGAGGTCCAGCAACATGCAGCAGCTCTTACCCAGATCACATGTGTTTGGAGCTCGTGTAGAGCAGTGCTGGGACCTGATGGTTCTGCATTCAGAGAATCATGATGGTTGGAAAGGACCTCTAGGATCATCAAGTCCTTTGCACCCACCATAGCAAGACTATTGGGCTTCTCTCTTGTTCCACCATCTCTGGGTTCAGCCATTTGTAGTTTGGCTGCATCCCTTCTGATACCTAACAGTGAGCTCTTGTGTTGGCAGTGGACAGGGATGTTTCCCAACCAAGGCAGGAGTTTCCAGCCTGTCTCTGCTGCTGCTGTGAGAGCTCCCTTTTTTTTTCAGGGGGGGCTCATCGTGATGGGTGGTGCTTTTTCAAAAATCCCACCTTCTGGAAATCCTTTTTTTGAAGAATTTGTCACACAAAACAGACAAGCTGTTAAATTCTACTGGATAATGTGTTTTCACAAACCATATCTGGCCCATTTACTGCAGCCTTGGTTCAAATTGTGTTTCACAGGGCACTGAGTCTGCCTGGTGCTTCCTTCCCTGTGCTCTGCTGAACAGCTCCATCAGCTGCCCTGCTCCCCAGCACAACTCTAACCACTCTGCCTTGTTCTCTGCCACCAGAGGACCAGTTACCTCCTGGCTTCCCAAACATCGACATGGGGCCCCAGCTGAAAGTGGTGGAGAGGACCCGCACGGCCACGATGCTCTGTGCAGCCAGTGGGAACCCAGACCCAGAGATCACCTGGTTTAAAGATTTCCTGCCTGTCGACCCCAGCGCCAGCAATGGGAGAATAAAACAGCTGAGATCAGGTAAGGTCTCTGTGTGAGACTGGAGGATTTGAGACCTAGAGATGCAAAGAGGCTGCTCGGAGGTTTCTGGAGCAGGAGAGAGGGCTGGTAGGGGTGGGCACTGCTGATGTGGATTGGGGCATTAGGTTTTCTCAGGGTTTGGGACTCGTGTTCTTAACTTGGGCAGCAGTTGGAGTATTTTCCCCTCCAGCCTGTCATCCAGCTGCCTACACAGCAAGGAAGCTGGTTCCCATCCAAGAGATGCATTATTGGGTATTGGTGCTCTTCCATCTCGGGGAGAACTGGGGACTGGATGGGAGCTGAGGGTTTCTTCCTCAGACCAAGAGCTGGGTAAAGACAAAAGAAACCCACTACTGCAGACATGACATCTTAGGCTGAGTGCATCTGGTGTAGGGTCCACAGCTCAGGCAGCCTCTGAGTGTCAAAAGATGATCCTGTTGGTGTCAGAGGAGCCTCGCAGAGCTGGTTCTGAAGACCAGCTCTTGAGGGTTCACTGTGGCACTGAGTCCCTGCAGCCATCGCTGGCGAGCGGCTGTGAGTGTTCCAGAGTGACCCCTGGGTGCCCAGGGGCACTGCCCGTGGGGTGGATCTCCAGGAGCAGATGTACCCCAGCACCCTGGCTCTTGTCACTTTTCCGTCTTTCCCCATCTGCTTGTCCATCTGTCTCTTTGGTTTGGTTTCTGTTTGTTGTGTGGTGTGTGTGTGTCAACGTGACATCTCTTAATATTCATGGCTCAGGAGCTGTTGCTATCCTTGTTAAACTGCCAATTCACTCTGTGTCTGCATGCAAGGAGGGCACAGGTATTTTTATTTGTGAATACTCCTGATAAACACTTCCACTTCTCAGCTTAAAAAAAAAAAAAAGAAATCCCCTTCCTTTCTCTTTGATAGCTGCAAATCTGAAAGTCCTTGGAAGTTGGACTTTTTTTGACACAAACTAACTCAAGAAATAATCCTTTTTAATGCTGCTTGGACTGACTGCTTTGACCCAGCCCAGAGAAAACCCGTCTGTGTGGTTGGACCCAGCGAGCTCTAGCATCACTTCAGCTCTGCAGAACGTTCCTTTGGCCCAGGGAGCATTTTCCAGAGTCTTTGATATATTTTTTTTTGGCAGAAGAATGGCATTGTTGTAGGCAGAGGGAAAGCAGAGGCTTCAGTGGAGCAACTGGGGATGCTCTGTTTCATCCAAGACATTTTCCAGGCTGGTCAGTCAGGTGGTAGCTGACAATGCCCCGAGTGCTGCTGGCTCTGAAGAAATCACTTCTGACCAGTGTAGAGCTGGATGTGACCAGCAGAGAAGGGAACCACCTGGGTTTCTCTTCTCTTCTTTGGCAGAGACTCTCTATCAAGGTTTTTCACTCTGTGAGCCGCCAGTGGAGAAGATTCAGTCTAGTTCCAGTCCAGTGTTGGTTTATACACCTGCACGAGCACATCCTCCTGCAGTGGAGCAAGCTCAGAGGCAGCTACTGAAATGGCTTGGTTGAATTAGAATGGATTGTTGAATCCCACAAACCCAGATGAGATTGACCCCCCCTCCGCTTTATCATAACAGCTGAGGCAAATGCAAATTAAACAAATCACTTGGCATAAATAATGAGAGGTAAACTAGAATTATATCGTGCTCTGTGGCCATGATCTGAAGTGTGAGTAATGTGCAGGCAGATTATTTTTAAGACATTTATTATCTTGCTAGAATGCCTTTAGACTCTTTAACTGGGTTTGATCTGGTGTTTTCCTCAAAGCCACCCGAGTGGTGCATTTTTCTTCCAGGGAATTGGTTCGCCTCAGAGTGAACTCTTGAACTTTCTGATAAATCAAAAGATACCTGCTGAGAATTAATCTCATTTACAGCTGCTTTGAATTAATAAACTGGTGAAAGCCAGAAGCGTCCCCGTTGTCCTTAGGGGAGGAAACCTGTTGCTGGTGTGAAAGGGAGTGTGGATTCCTGGGCAGTCAGGACTTCTGAGTTCCCCTCTTACATCTGCTTCTGTGGCCTTTCAAAAGGTGCAAGTTCCAAGATGCAAAGGCTTGTGAAAGTGCAGAACCTGCTACCCCTGGGGTCACTGCTGCTGGAACAGCATCTTGGTCAGGGAATCATGGACAGGAGTTGTTCTGAGCCAGAGGGAGAGCAGACTGAGGTGTTTGCAGAGTGTGAAGTGCAAGGTGATGCCCCTTTGAGTGCCCATGATGTGTCCTGGCTGTGTCAGACTGGGTGGCCAGCAGGAGCAGGGCAGTGACCCTGTGATCCTGCACTGGGCACTGGAGAGGCCACACCTTCAGTCCTGGCTTCAGGTTTGGGCACCTCCATGCAGAAAGGACATTGAGGTGCTGGAGCAGGTCCAGAGGAGGGCACTGGAGCTGGAGAAGGGCTTGGAAACACCCCCTGTGAGGGGTGGCTGAGGGAGCTGGGGCTGGTTAGTCTGGGGAGCTGGAGCTGAGGAGAGACCTCCCTGCTCTCCACAGACACCTGACAGGGCTGGAGCCAGAGCAGGGTTGGTCTCACTGGGGACAGGACAGGGGGAAATGGCCTCAAGCTCACCAGGGGAGGTTGGATCTCAGCAAAAACTTCTT
>JAOEGS010002380.1:4883-20075 GCA_025447755.1 Corythornis vintsioides
AATTATTAATTTGCACAAAGCAAAAATCTGTTACTGTATTACATTGTCATTAAGATACCATGAAATTGTTCTGAAATTCAGAATGGCATATGTCTTTCTGCAGAGGTTAGTATGTGTCACCATCTTCTCAGAAAAATACTTAGCTTCATTTATCATTAAGATAGGAAATGTTTTAACTCACCCCCTTTCCTGTTGCTTACACTAAACGTGTATTTGTATTTTAGAAACCATTTTGCCAAAGTACACCTCCGTGCTTTATCCTCAGAGGAGGTTGAAGCTGTCCGTCAAAAAAATGATGTTCCTGTGGCATCAAAGCTCCGGTTCATTCCCAAAGCCAATGGCTTGAGACCCATAGTAAAACTGAGCGGTGTTGTGGAAGCACGAGCACTCAGCAAGGAAAGCAGGGAAAAAAAGGTGTTTACTTATTGTTTTCTATCTGTTTGATGTAGGCATCTAATGAAGTGAAGGAGGTTTTTATGGTATATAAAACTATTTTAGCATGGTGACGTCGTTCAAATCAGAATGACTTGAGTGTCTAACACAATGGTGTGATCTCTGAGGTAATCCCATTTCCTTGATCTTTCCATCCTTTTCCCTCAGGCTTGCTAACTGGTTGTGGTTGGCGTTGGCCATCTATGGGAGTAGGAGGACAGAAATTCAAAGATGTTCAGTGCTCTGAACTAAGGTGTTTGTTTGGCACACCTCCTGGGGGGTTTTACCTGCATACTGCTGGTGCACTGTTGGGTTAGTGATGGTGCTGGGTCAGCACACAGTGGTGAATCGGGTGTGTTACACGAGAGGGTCTAAGGAGGGCAAGGAAGCTGGATCAGGCATAGTAGGGAGGTAGGAAGGATGCTGGGAATCACTGCAGTGTGGGAGCAGACAGAACATGCAGTGCACAGAATATTTATTAGATTAGATTGTGGCCGGATAACCACAAGACATTGTGGGAACCCAGTTTCACTATCTTGTGTAAGTGCATTAACTGGTTTTCCTTAAAGTTGAGCCCCATTTTATACACAATATTAAATGTTCCCCAAATGGGTGACAGGTCACTGGCTTCTTAGTACAGACTGTTCAGTATGTGATCCCAGATGGGATTTATAGGACACTACCTAGAAGCTGTTCTGAAGTGTTCCTTCTTCATAGATTTTCTGTGACTATCAGTAATAATCTCCAGCAGAATTAATTATATTTAAGATATTACCTTCTAATTAGTGGTAGCTTTATTTGCTAAAGTCCATCTATTTGACATCTTAAGATTTGAAAACAAAACCCCAAAATAAATGGTTGTGTTGCCACTTCTAAGTAGTTACTGCTGCTATATTTGGGCTTTCTGAAAACTGCAGATTATGGTAGTATAGTAAATATACATATTAAATCTCATCTTTCATCTAAATGTGAAATCTTTGTATAGCACAGAATTTATTGTTTCAACATACTTAAAGGTGATTCTCTTTGGTCTCTTTAGATGCATCACTACAACACTCGATTAAAAAACCTTTTTAGTGTGTTGAATTATGAATGGACAATAAATACCAGTTTTATTGGCTCTTCAGTGTTTGGGAAGGATGATATCTACAAGACATGGAAGAAGTTTGTTACAGAGGTTCTTGAATCAGGTGATGAAATTCCTCATTTCTACTTTGTGAAGGTATGTCTTTTTAATGACATAGTCAAACTTTCCAAGTTAGCTTGTGCAGATACATTTATAGCTGTGATCTGACTGCATATTTATTTTTCAAAATAAACTTTTGTGCATATGTAACACAAACTCTTATTGGTTTTGTGAGAGTAAGATGTTGCAGCCTGCAGCAGCATTTCCTTGGATATTTTTCTGTCCATCTTCTGTCATGTAGCAGCTCTTGGTTCTTCACATGCACTGGATTTTTGAATTACATTTATTTAGGCATGAAAATTGGAGAAATGTATAAACTCAAACATACTTTGAGGGTCATCTTCCCAAAGGAAAACCAGGAAACTAGTCCAACAATCTGAACTAGTTAAAGATGGCCCTGCTTGCTGTAGGGGGGCTGGACTAGGTGACCTTTAAATATCTCCTCCACCCAAAACATTCTGTGATGCTGTGAAAAACTTTCTATGTGCATTTGTATAAATTCAGCATCTTTTTAAAAATAAGTCTCTTCTCTGCATGATGATTTTTTGTTGAAAACACTTGAAGTCTAGTGTTGGTCCAACAAATGTCTTCTTCCACTTAAAAAATGAGTGCTTGTTACATCCCACTGTTTGAATAGTTTATTTTTTTTTTCCTGTTTTATCTAGCAGGCAACCTTTTCTGTTTGAGCTCAGTTCATAGCTTTGAATTGGGATAATTTATACACATGTATGTAAATGACACAGATTTGTATCTGTTACAGTGAGGCTCCACTCCAGTGCTCTCATATGTCAGCTGTCCTCCTGTCTTGAAATTACTTTCAGTATTTATCTTGTTGGCTTTTCAAGCCAAAAGAATCATGTCATTGTCATAGTTCTCCTGATTGTTGCTTCTTCAGAAGGTTTTGAATATTGACCGTGACACATAAAAGCAGTTGTAAGATTGAAATATGAGGTTTAGGAGAGAGAAAACATTTGGGTTTGCTGCTTTCCAGACGCCTGTCAACCCCATCATCTTAGAGAGAAGAAGGTTTCTTAAAATATTTAAACATATAAAAGTATCAGCAATAAACTTGTTAAGTGATTGAAGGTTCAGTGTTAGATGTAAGGTTGCACGTGGCATCATAGGCTGTTGATAACAAGAATTGTGCTAAAACTGATGGTTTGGTTATCCCTTGTGAGGGAAAACTCATTGTTAAGTGAGGAAGAGCTTTGTGGATAAGCAATATATTTTGTTTTGTCACAAATTCAGACTGAATGATACAAGAATTTCACTCCTTTGTGATTTATCCTTTAACCTTGTTTATGTACAACACAGTTTTCATACCACTGCAGTGTTTATAGTGCTACTGCTGAATACATAACTGAAGATATTTCTTCTGTTTCAGGCTGATGTGTCCAGGGCTTATGATACCATTCCTCACAATAAACTTGTGGAAGTGATTTCTCAGATCCTAAGCCCTGAGAAAAGAACTGTCTACTGCATCCGACGCTATGCTGTGATCATGATTACTGCCAGTGGAAAAGCCAGGAGGTTCTATAGAAGACATGTATGTCTTGATGGTTTCTTCTATTTGCTGCTGTAGATATATTTCAGCCCAAGGAATATTTTTGGTGGTGGTTTGTTTGGGTTTTTTGGTTTGGTTTGGTTTGGTTTTTTTTTTGTCACATATTGAATTAATCAATTACTTGATAAGCCCGTGTTTAGTATTGTTGGCCATTTTCCAGAGGAGCAAAGCTGCTTTTCTCTCTGTATGTTTATACTTTTTTACTCAGTGTTACTAAGAATAAGGATAAAAGTGTTGTGGAAATATAAATGTAAGGGAGATACTTCATTTTAACAATAATAGAATCACTGTGTTAAAATAATACAATAAGGCTGGCCCTTTTACCTTCATTGAATAAAAGAGTCTAATTCTGAATTTTCTATTGCTTTTGTCATTTATTTCTTTACACTCAATGTGCAGGTTTCTACTTTCAAGGATTTTATGCCAGACATGAAGCAGTTTGTGTCCCAGCTTCAGAAGGATGCCTCATTGCAAAATGCAATAATTGTTGAACAGGTAAATATTTTGAGGCTTCTTTTAAACTAGAAAGAAAACTATGGATTATTTGGAGAAAAAATGGGATTTTTAATTGAATGTGCATTTAAATGAATGTATGATGTACATATTTGACATTTACTCCATCTAATGCTCTGTTACAAGAAATGAGCATCCTTCTGTTATTTTCATTCTTGTGCTGCCAAGAACTGTGCTAATTACAAATGTTTGTTCTCAGGATTCTCTGCTGTGCAAGGAGCATGGCAGAGAAAGGCACATAGGTGATATGCTCAATCAGTTTCTTAACACATTTTATTGTTTGGTATCATAGTGTCTCAAAGGCTTCATGTGACCACAGGGGATATTTTCTCACAGACTGCTTCCTCATTATTATATTTTTTTCCCCTTTTTTTCTAACTTTGCCAATGGAAAAGTTTGACATAGTCTAAGTTATATTTCTAACATACAAGTAAAATGATCTTGTACATCTATGGACATAGGAGTTGAATATACAATGTGGGTGGTGCACAATTCCAGAATCCTACAAGTGCAGAGAATCTAAAAAGAACAAGGGGTTTTTTTGTGTATATAGGTTTTGTTTTGTTCTTTTTTCCAGTGAGCATCTCATTTAGGTAACTATGCTAGGTACTACATGAACAGCAGCATTCTATTTCAGAATATTTGAAATCTGAACACAATTTGTATGTGTTGTCATTAGTTAAAAAAAAAATGCATTCAGGGAAAAGTAGTACTGGGTGCAACTGTGACCTTGCACAGCTTTGTCAGAAGCTGAGTGCATTTGCCCAATGTCTATTCTATGCAAAAAGGAAGTAATTTTGCTTTAGCTCTCATGAACTCATTGTTAAAGGGATTTAAACTGCTCTAAAATATTTTTTTAGTGCACAGTTTTTAATAAAAAAACTTCATGAATACTGGATGGACAGTCACACCTGGAGTTGTTGGTAATATGTGATAAATAATGTGTTTTGCAGCAGAACTTGGAAGTGAGTGCAGCTGTACTGGGGGAAATCATAAAGAAAATGACAGTTTCTGTCTTGTAGAACAAATCTTTTAAGTGGCCAAAAGAATGAGGTCTCATACATTGTAATTGTCTAATGTACCTGGACTTAAAGTGAGCTTACATATTTCCCCTTTTTCCCATATAACACCAATGAAACCTGCTTTTCTCCCAAAACAAAACAAAAAAAAACCCACAAAAATTCAGTTGTTGGATGTGAGCAGCTTCTTAGTCTGTTTATTCAGATCTTTAGTTTAGGTTTGGGGTTTTCTTTGTACCTTAGGAGTCTGAATTACTACAATATAACTTCATAAAGATTTCTGTGTCTCTCAGATTTATAGTATATTCTGAAATGCAAATCTTGGTTTGTTTTGTCTCATTTCTAGAGCTTAACTTTTAATGAGACAAGTTCCAGCTTATTTACCTTTTTTCTTCAAATGATACATAACAACATCCTGGAGATTGGGAGCAGGTAAAAAAAATAGTTTTTATTATGTGTTTGGATTTTTGGTTCATTGCTTTCTTCTGTTAAGATTTTTATTTCATATTAATTTGAAATCTTAATTTTATCTGTTTAAGCTCCATAAAAGCATCAGGACTTTGCAATCAAATTTATATTGAATAAAATTTCTCTTTCCCACCTGGGTGATGTTAGCTATACACAGAATGCCTTATTCTATAAACATATAGCCTTTATTTAAAACTGCAGGTGTCATTAAAAAGAAAAATCCTTTATTTTGTTTTGCCTCTAGGTGGCAAATGTGTATCACATTTAGTAGACAAGTACTTGTGTGATAGAGATTTGTAAATTCAAAGCAAGGTAAATTAGAATGAGTAGCTTCTTGCTCTTGAAAAAATACCTTAATTTTAGAACATTTAATCTCACAAGATTGAGGGAGAGGAAGAAAAGCTTTCAAGGAGGCAAATAGAAGAGCATTTTTCTTTTTTTCTAGCACTGATCCTTATACTCCCTTTGGGAGGATCATGAGAATACTGATGTGCCTGTCATGCTATTAATAAGGGCCAAACAACATCAGTTTATTTCATAAAAGTTTAATCATTTCATAGAATACACACCCTGACAAATCCAGGTTCACACTTTTGGTCATAGCTTGGCTGAAAAAAATTTGTCTTGGAATGAATTTGACATTTTTAAGCATTTTAATGGATACTGCAGTATTCTTGTTGCATGTTTTGCTTTTATCCTTTACTAGGTACTACTTACAGTGTTGTGGAATTCCACAGGGCTCCATTTTGTCAACCTTACTTTGCAGCTTATGCTATGGAGACATGGAAAAAAAATTGCTCAGTGGAGTGGAGCAGGATGGGTATGAATGCTTTGTTCTCTGCTCTGGTACAGTAATACATAGTATATGTGTGTTAGATATATTCTCTGGAGTTTACTTTGATTTTCAAAGATTTCCAGCTCTCCATTAGGAGTGTGATGCACACAAACATAATCTGTCAGTGTGTTTCTTTTGGGGGGGATCTTCCCTGTTTGTTAAAAAATTGGGAAGAAAAGTGCTGAAAAGAAACTTTCCCAGATCTGTTCCTGTTCTTACAAAACCACACTATTTATGGATGCTGTAAAAAGTCTGACAAGCTCTTCTTGAACATGTAAGAAGTTTATGGTTCTCCCACAATCATTCTGACATCTGTGGTCTTCTGTCCTCAAGCAAGATCATACAAGCTTTCTAATAATTCAGGCTTCTTCCTGAGGGCTTTCCAATCCACCATCAGGAAGTCTTAATATTTTATCAAGATCACAGTTATATTGCAGATTTTTTACAAAGCATATAGATACTTGTTTGAAGCTTTTTGTGGCTCTTGGTACATCTTCCAAGTCTTTGAGTCCTGCTCATGCTTGCTTCTTAGGAGCTTGACAGAAAACTGGGCTGATAACAATTCTACCTCTATATTAGCTGTTAAAACTTTGCTGTCTCTGATCTCCATATGAACTGATATCCATCTGAATCCCAGCTAAGGGTCTTTTAGGCATGAGGTGAACCCTGAAGCTCATCTGTGTTCATACATCTCCCACCATTGCTATAAATTCTGTCCCAAGAAAGAAATATGAATCCAAGAAATGTGTAGGAGTACTCCAGATATTGCAAAAAGTCTGGTATCTGCATGTGTACATGGTATTACACTTTCTTGGGGTTTTTTTTTTTTTGTGTGTGTGTTTTTGTTTTGTTTAGTTTCCATTTATTTTTAGGAAATAAGCTGATAATTTCTTCAAAAGACTTACTTTGGAGATCATAGCAGCCTCTACCTTTTTGTGAATTAAAAAGGGCACATTGTTGCTCTGAAAAGCATGGCAAAAAATTGAAAGGATAACATCTAAAAAAATTAACATCAGTTTCTTCTTGATTACAGAGTCTTAATACGTCTCATTGATGACTTTTTACTGGTTACACCCCATTTAATGCAGGCAAGAACTTTTCTAAGGTATGCTATTTTAAGACATAATCTTCAAAGCAATAAGTATAAATGGTACTAAACAGTGTATAAATGTACTTTGAAGACTTCATTTATCCTCATTTCTTTATCAGAAAAAAAAATACTTATAGGGTTGTGCAGATTTATAGTTCTGGAAATAAGAGGCTGGGGGTGCCTCCAGCTATTAATCTCTATCTATTTAAAAAAGCTATTAATTATCTTTACAGCATAATGTCACTTGCAGTAGCATTGCAGATATTGTTCTACTTGCCCTTTGAAATTACCTGCATCTTTGTTCTGTATCAACATCTGCACCAACCATGTTGATTTTCTGTACACAAGCAGACTTTTCTGGACAAGGTTTCCAGAACTGCTTGCAGATCCATGAACTCTCTGCCACGGATGGAGCAGTAACAGCTTTTTCTAAAGTAGTGTTAGAACTCTGGGACTCAATAAATGAATTTTGAGGGGACAGCATTATGAGTTACTCCCCAACAAGAAGACCTTACCTCTTCCTCTCACTCTTTAAAAGGATGGAAGCCTGCACGTGAACACACCGCCAAGTAAGACAAACTGCTGCTTGTCCGTGAGATGACAGTGCTGATCCAATGTGGAATCAGCAGGCATTCTGGCTGTGAAAACATCCTTAGGGAAAGCTTTGTGGGGAAAGTTCAGAGCTTTTCATCAGATAATGAGGTTCCTGTTAATGTGGATTCTCCCTGTTTTTGTTGCCTTTCAAAGTCAGTGACTTTGCATCTGTCTTCCCCAGTGATTTTTGTCTCTGGTTTCTGTGAGTGTGGCTTATGCAGGTTGTCTCAAATGTTTAATGGCTTAAATTATTAATTTGCATTAACCTTTAAAATTTTGCCTCCATTATCCTCATGTCTTAAGCTTATTTATTTATTATTAACCTTATTTATTTATTTAATTATCTCTAATACCTTCAGTTTTGTTTGTTTCTAGCTGTATGCCTTAACCTAAAGAGTTGGCCGTGTTCCCTCTTGTTCTTCAGCTTCTGTCCTTTTATGCAAGATCATGTGTCTTGCAGTGTGCTGGGGTTTTTGCTTTTGTGGGGGGTGTTAGGCTGACTGTTTATATCTGTTTTAGGACTCTGGCAACAGGTATTCCTGAGTATGGCTTTTTAATAAATCCCAATAAGACAGTCGTGAATTTTCCTGTTGATGATATCCCAGGATGTTCCAAATTTAAGCAGCTGCCAGACTGTCGTTTGATCCCATGGTGTGGTTTATTATTAGATATACACACACTTGAAGTTTACTGCGATTACTCCAGGTAAATAGAGTTTTATATTCCAGGGTCATTTACAGTATATTGTACATTATGTGAGAAGCACAAAAGTGTCCTGTGAATGGTGTCATTGAATTAACTGCAAAATAGTTATTACAGTTCTGTTTCTTATTCAGTAGTCTAAGCGTTTGATTATGCTGTGCAGCCTGCTGTTTTCCTTATTCCATCCTGGTGGCATGTACATACCATTAAGGCATGAACTGAGGCTGACAGAGCACTGGAGCAGGCTGCCCAGAGGATATGGAGTCTACTTCTCTGGAAAGATTCAAAACCTGACTGGATGTGTTCCTGTGCGACCTGCTCTAGGTGAACCTGCTTTAGCAGCAGTGTTGGACTAGAGATCTCCAGAGGTCTTTTCCAACACCTGCCATTCTGTGATTAACAGAATCAAACGTGCCACAGGTCACAAGTGACCAGGAGTTATATACTGTATGGTGGCTACACAGTTGAGACAATCACCTTAGTTCAGCTTCTTCCATCGTTGTGCTCTGTATTGTACCTGATACCATACTACATTTATCATTCTGAAATGGTTTGTTTTGGGTTTTTTTTGTATCTTCCTAAAAGAAGCAGTAAGTGTTACAGACTGGAATTAATTTTGTATAGACTAGACAGTAGTAATCCTTCCAACACCAGAGCTATTCCTTCTGGTACACCAGACAGTAGTGATGGGGACAAGTAACTGCTCTTCAAACTAGCAACCTTGACTAGATACATAAAGCAGTCTGAAGTGGCATGGAGCTCAGTTGTCAATAATGCTCTGGCTACACCATGTGTTTTAGAAATACATATATATAATATAGCTGGTGTTTAAGGTTATTGATTGGGTTTGGGGTTTTTTTTAGTAAGGTGAATTATTCATCCCTGAGGTACCAAAGTCCTTCCGTAGCTAAGAGGATTAATGCCACAATGACCAGTCTTTTTCTAAATTTAAGTTAGTCATAATCATCTTTTTGCTACTGGCTCGTGGATTAGCAGGCAATTCCTGAAACATGAGAAAATAAATGAGACTTCCTTTACAAAATTTAATGTAGTTTATTAGCCCATGGAGTTTAACTACTTTGTTTTGTTTTGTTTCTTCTTTTTGTAGTTATACCTGTACTTCTATCAGATCAAGCCTTTCCTTCAATTCAAGTAGAACAGCTGGGAAAAACATGAAATGCAAATTGATTACAGTCCTCAAGCTGAAATGCCATAGTTTATTTCTTGATTTACAGGTGGGAATATGGAAATGAATGTTTGGAAATACTGTGATTAGTGATGAAGAGCATTGAAACTGCTTTGAGTTCTAACATAATAGAGTTCCTTTTGAGAGTTAATCCACATATCTGGAAAGGTTGACATAACTAAAATGTGGAGTTTCATCACTTTCCAGAACTGAACCTTCACAACATTGTTAATTTAGGTGCATAAAAGAAATCTTTGAGCTTTAACATTACTTTTTTTTCTAGTTTTCTAAATCATCTTATTCTGTTGAACTTGAACAAATCCTGTTGTGACACTAAACGTTCTTATAGCTCTGTTTCTGTTCTGCTCTAGATCAACAGCCTTAGAACAGTTCTCATTAACATCTACAAGATCTTTTTGCTTCAGGCTTACAGGTAGGTGACTGTCTTCTGCAGTAACTGAATATTTTCATTACTCTTCCTTGACATATGGAGGAGCCACAGATAAGGAAAGAGTTTGCCATATAAATGTGAAGCAGTAAATGTCAGTAGTAAGTCACATTATTCTTTGTTTCAACACTGTTCTTACATAATACTAGGTGCAGGATACAGGATTATATTGATGTGTGTGTTTAAATGACACAACTAAGGATTATCAGTTTCTCAGTATTGACAGCTGAGATCAGGAAAAGCAGTCTGTTTTGCTTCAAGAGGATGACAAGAAACCTTATCACACATTAACCAGTTTGTATCAAAATTATACAGAACTCTGACCTGTATAACTTCAGGGGAAATTTAATTCTACCAAGCTAATTGCAAGTTTCTTAGCTGCTGATAATGTCCTAATTGCTTCTTAGCTGGTAATAGAGTTAGATTCTGTGAACTGTTCTTACAGGAGAGGAAGTGAATGGGTAAGGGAAAGGAGGCAAAACTGATAAGCAACTTGGGAGAAAATGCTAATCTCTATGTATTGTGAACTTTGAATGATTGGCAGCACTAAGTAATGGTTTGTTTATTGTTATAACCAAAAAAAGGTATCAGAGGTGCTTCCCTCTTTACAAAAATCAGGTGTTTCTCTTTAGCCAGGCTCATACTTGTTAGGAAGTGACATTTTAGCTTTGTTCTTAAATTCAGCTTTGTCCAAATTCACCCTTTATCATTCTTGTGTCCATGAAGTGTGATTGGGCCTGTCTAGTACAGAACTGATGTGTCAAACTCTTAAAGTTTGTGTTGTGAGTGACTTAAGAGTTTTTCTCTGATGCTGGACATGATGAGTTACTTCTGTTTGCTCTTAACAGTAACACTCTAACAAAGGTACCTTTAAAAAAACTGTCTACCATGTTAACAGCATGTCAGGTTAATTTGGCCTTTACTCTGTGATGCAATGTGGTAATTGTTTTATCCTTTCAGTATTTTAAAACTCCAGAATTTCTTTAGGTGATTATGTTTATGATGGGTTAATTTATTAAACAAGTATAAACATTGTTGAGTAATTAAAAATCAGCATTGTACCCATTGACTATATTCAGCATAAGCAGGATTATAATGTAGTTTTAAAGTGCCTAAGGTATCTAATCATACTTTCATTGGCAGTTGGAAATGACTTGTAATTAAACAGGCTGTTTTTGTGAACAGATTCCATGCCTGTGTTCTCCAACTTCCATTCAACCAGCAAGTTAGAAACAATCCTTATTTCTTCCTAAGGATCATCTCTGACACAGCATCATGCTGCTATTCTATCCTGAAAGCAAAAAATGCAGGTAAAGTATGTTAATGGCTATGAAGTAATGTGTCTGTGATTGATTTTTTTTTTCCCCAAAGAAATAGAAAGTCTTGAATCAAATAATGTAATTTTGAGATAAAGATCAAGAATGGAAATATGGTGTACATAGTAAGATTCACAGGATTCTGTGATTCACAGTGAATCTTTTTTTTTTTCCACAAACTCTGTTTCCTGAAAATAAAAAAATGTTCCAGATTTTAGGTTTTAGTCCTCTGATGAAATAGGAAATTTGATTGATTACATAGGATTTTAGTAAAAAAAATCTTGGAGTGATTTTCTAGAAAGAGAGGAAAGGTCAGACATACTTCTTAATGCTTATAATTTTCAGTGACATTGTTTTCCTTTTCTACCTCTAGGTGTTGCTTTAGGTACCAAAGGTGCATGTGGCATGTTCCCATTTGAGGCAGCAGAATGGCTGTGCTACCATGCCTTCACTGTCAAACTGTCAAACCACAAAGTTGTTTACAACTGCCTGCTTAAGCCCCTAAAAATCTGTGAGTATTCATTTATTTTTAGTTTGAAATGCAGATAATTGTAAGAAAACTTGGAATCGAATGGAATTTTCAAGTTTTCTTATCACAAACTGTTTTTCTAAAATGTACATTAATGAACTTCCTGATTTTCATCAAGTTTTAAAATTTCAGATGATTTCAAATTCTTTCAGACTGGTTTTGAAAAGGAACTGAGAAGGCACCAGATGCCCCACCTAGGGCCTGAGGAAGAAGGAAAGTGAGGCATCAGTGTGTTGCTACCATAAAGCTGTAAAAAAAAATCTCATTATCTGTAGCAGTAAGTCATAGGCACCCCTGGTGCATCAGCATCTCCATGTCTCCAAGATCTCTGATCATAGATAAAGGTTATTTTTCAGTCACATTATTGTACATGGTGTTTATATTTGTATATTCTTCCAAATGTAGTAAGGTACTAAGTCTCCCATTTCCTGGACTGTGTCCATTTAAAAAGACAGTTTTCAGTCTTACAAGTTCATTTTGTTTGGCCTGCATCAGACTTACCCCTGGGTAGTTCCTACAATCAGAACTTGATTGTTACTACAGAGATGAGCATGATGTAAAGATACCAGAGCTAATTTTAAGCACTCTATTTTAAGTTTTGTCTTCTGGAAATCAGGTAGGATGTGTGGATGTCAGAATATCTGCAACAGGGAAGTCACTGGTTCTCAGGTGTGTTCCTGGAAAGGCAGCTCCATATCTCTGTATGGCACAGCAATAACCAAGTGCCTGTGTTGACTTAACTACACTTTTGGAGGTCCTTTTGGAGTTTGTATTGGCTAGATAAAACATATTACCCCTGTAATATGATTTCTTGCCTTTCCATTACTCTCAATGGGAATCTATATCAAGCTCTAGGTTTTTGGAAAGAGTTGCTTCCCACTGTTCCAAAACCTGTTAAATATCAACATCAGTGGCTTGTCAGTACGAGTTGTCATCATTCTTCAGAGTTATTTAAAACTTAGTTACTGTTTAACATCCCTCCTGTTATTACCAGTGGGGAAAGGAGCAAGAGTCTTTCCTTATCATGATAAGATATAAATACATCATCTGTCTCTTTTCCAAATACAGAGCAACTGTTTGCTGAGCACTTCTGCTTTTCTGCACCATTGACAATTTTGTCTGCTCTGTTTGGGTAACAGACTGAAACTGTTGCTAGGATTTTACATGTTCTTCTTCTAAAAAAAGTCCTTTTTATTGTCCATAACTCTGACCATACGCTCAGTGACCTTCTGTGTTTCAAAACTGTTACAACCTCTTAAGAGCCTCATTTAGTCTCCAAAATTTTCCATCTTAAGACTAGATTCCTGGTTACTATTTCTTTTCTTGCAAGGAAACACAGTAGGGAAAATTGCTGTTGCCAGTGCTATATCAAAAGGTGCATTTTCCATGTGATTTTATTTTTTTTTTAATCTTCTTGTGTATTATGGTATCAGAGGCTACTTTGTTATATCTGAAAGGGGAGGGGGGAAGAAACAGTATGGGAATACCTTCCTGGTGTAGGTAAATATTAGCAACTAATGAACTAGTGGTCTTATACTTAAAAAAAATAAATTCTTAAATCCAAACAAGGAAGCATTACAAAGGAGGTATTTGTTCCTTAGTTTTGTAACTTAACATACAATTTCTTAAGGATATTTGGTCCTTAGTTTTGTAACAACATACAATTTCTTAAGGGCAGAAGAATAACAGAATATTTTATTAGAGGTTTTTTTTACCTTTATATTCCAGGTGTTCCAATTTAGCTAGTATTGATTTCACTACTTTATTAGCATAGTCCCTAAACCAGAATTATTAGTTACTTGGTGGTAATGACTTGTTTCTAATATTTTGGTAGGTAAGATGCAGCTGTTTAGGAAGATCCCAAAGGATACTATGGCATTGCTGAAGACAGTGACAGAACCATCTCTCTGCCAAGATTTCAAAGCTATCTTGGACTAACTGATTGAAATTGATTTCATAATTTTTCCAGGTTTGAAAATAAATGCTGTCTCTTTAGATGACTTTTCTTTGTAGATTATTTAGGTAGAGCGGACAGAAAGCAGCTTCACATTGAAGTTTTCCATGTTTTGTTGTTTGGGTTGGGTTTTTTTTCAGATGCTACACAAGGTCTCAAAGAGCAGACACTTTTGTTAATACCTTCTAGGTGGTGCTTGCCTGTAAATTCTTAGGCTGTTTAAAGTAATTGAGTTGATTTTGTTCACCTTTTTGATAAAGGCATCATTAAATTATGTCTGGTACTAACAGATCTACTTTCAGTGTGTTATTTCTGAAGAGCTGTTCTTGCTTCTCTATGTTTCAGACTATTTGATAATAAATTGTCTGGTTAATTGCAACAATACGTACTTGTCTCCAGTACCTTTATTTTAGAATAATCTTTAACATCCTACCCAGCTGGGTTATGCCTTGAAAGACAATTACCTGCACAGGACAAGAGCATTTCATGGCACTACTGGGCATGGTGGAAAACACCATTAATATATGCCAAAATTTGAGCATCAATGCTGGTTATGTTTAGTGTATGTCTTATATATTTTAACTACTTGGTGATGTTTTTAATACAGAGATATAAATAATGATGGTGGTGCATTTTTATCTACAAATGAAAGGTTCTTAATTAGATAATATATAGATGACTGTTCTATTTGCATTTCCTGTTCTTTATTTAAGTTTATCTTTGACTGTATAATGTTAATGAAGTGTCATCTAGCCCAAGTGTTGGTATGTTGTGCACAGCTGAATTTTGCCCTGTGGTTGCTCAACAGCGGATCCTGTTTCCAGCATCATTGGCAAAATGGGCAAAAAGGAGGACCCAGGTAACTACAGGCCCGTCAGCCTCACCTCCATCCCTGGAAAGGTGATGGAACAACTTCTCCTTGCTGCCATCTCTGAGCATCTGGAGGAAAGGAGGCTTATCACAAGTAGTCAGCATGCATTCCGTAAGGGCAAATCATGCTTGTCTAATCTGATAGCCTTTTAAGGTGATATAAGTAGATGGATAGATGAGGGCAGGGCAGTGGATGTGGTGTTCCTTGACTTCAGCAAGGCTTTTGATACTGTCTCCCATGGCTTGGCTCCTCATAGCCAAGCTTTGTGGATTGAGTCATGGTGTAGTAAGGTAGATTGGGAAGTGGCTAAAGGACAGAGGTCAGAGAGTTGTGGTCAGTGGAGCAGAGTTTGGCTGGAGGCCTGTGACTAGTGCAGTCCCCCAAGGGTCAGTGCTGGGTCAAATATTGTACAATATATTCATCAATGACCTGGACGAGGGGGTAGAGAGCACCCTCAGCAAGTTTGCTGATGACACCAAACTGGG
>JAOEGS010002381.1:0-30463 GCA_025447755.1 Corythornis vintsioides
C
This sequence comes from Corythornis vintsioides, assembly GCA_025447755.1. NCBI lineage: Eukaryota > Metazoa > Chordata > Aves > Coraciiformes > Alcedinidae > Corythornis > Corythornis vintsioides. The sequence goes on from JAOEGS010002381.1 coordinate 2, forward strand.
CCATCCTTGGCAGTTCCTCAGGCCAGGCTGGATGGGGTTCTGAGCACCCTGCTCTGGTGGGAGGTGTCCCTGCCCTTGGCAGGGGGTTGGAACTGGATGAGCTTTAAGATCCCTTCCAACCCTGACAATTCTATGACTCTATGATTCTATGAGTAACTTTGAGGAGCTTTTCATTCAGTGTGTTGAAAGTGGCACACAAAAAAAGCATAAAAGGTGATGCAGGATAAGAAGTAGCATAGATTTTAGGGTGGATGTTTCAAACCTATTAGGTCAAATAAATATTTCTCAGGTATGGTTTACATATAGTTTAGATTGTTTATATATAAATATACATTCTGCCTCAGGCATTGGGGATGCACTGAAATACACCTTGCAGCCCCATTATCTGTGATTTTATATTTATGCTTCTTACGTATAGGTTGTATTTATACTACTCATCACTCATAGCACAGATGTGTTCAAGAGCTTATTTTCTACTTTAAATTCTTTTTTTCTATGATGACAATATTAAGCAATGACAAGTCTTTAGAGATGATGGCAGTTTTGAAACCAGAAACTTCAAAGGCATTTAGATATTCCAATTAATTTTCAAAAAAGGACTATTGCTCCAACACCATCTTAGACCTGGTCTCACTTCACAGCAGGAACAATGTCAAATTAATCTCCTTTTCAGTTTTACTTTATTTGGGAAATTAAGTATCCCACACCTATACCAAAAAGCACTCAGAAGGGCATCCTTGAGGATATGTCCATTTAGAAACAGCATGTCATGTTGTATGACTTACCAGAACTGAAAAATAATCACAAGCTGTAACAATGATAAAGAGATCACCTAACTGAAACTTAAGTCACAATCTCAACACATACATTAAATAGACACAATTTCTTAGCAGAAACCCTGCACCACAAAACAATAAAGATTGTTCCATCTACTCACAAAGGATAATCAGAAAGAAACTGGGAAGGGCAGGGGGCACGAAAGAGCTAGAACTGACAATCTGGCCTCATCTTCTCTTGGAATTAATCAGAGTGTTTGGGGTTGGAAGGGACCTCTGGAGATCATCAAATCCAACCCCCCTGCCAGAGCAGGGTCACCCAGGGCAGGCCACACAGGAACAGATCCAGGTGGGGCTGGAAAGTCTCCAGAGAAGGAGACTCCAGAACCTCTCTGGGCAGCCCCTGCCAGGCTCTGTCACTCTCACAGGAAAATTTTTCCTCATGTTGAGGTAGAACTTTCTGAGTTTCTGCTTGCAACCTTCTCTCATCCTTTCACAGGGCACCACTGACAAGAGCCTGGCCCCTCCTGCTTGACACCCACCCTGCAGAGATTTGTAAACATTCATAAGATCCCCTCTCAAGCTTCTCCAGGCTAACCAGCCCCAGGGCTCTCAGCCTTTCCTCACAAAAGATGTTTGAGTCCCATCAGTGTCTTTGTAGGTCTAATGAGCATACAATGGTAAATGTATGTTAAAGCTGCTACACCTATAGACATTTACATGAAGAAACTAAGTAGGTTACATTGCTGTGACAACCCCTGAATTATGTTTTAGGAGGGGGTCACCTGGCTGACAAGTGGAAGTAATGAAAACTGTTGCTCAGAAGTAATACAAGACTATAAATTATATATCTCTTGTTCAGTTTGAAGCTGGTATAACAATCAAAATTACTGTTCTGAAATGAAACTTTAAATAATTTTTATCTTAAAATACATGGCCAATATTCATGACGTATTTGTGTTTCCCAAGGAAGAAGCAGAGAAATCCCTTATCAGAAAGAAAACCAGGTTTTCTCTTACTGTCTTCAATTCATGGTCGACAGATGAAAAGCTGCACAAAAAAAAACTTCATGAAGATGAAAATGGTGGCACTAAAGAAGCTGATACTGGATTGGCAGCAGCATGTTTGCTGTTACACAGAAGGTGGCTAGGGAATAACTCAGCAAAACTCACCAGAAGTGCTGAAGTGAAAAATCTCCAGAGATTTTTCAATCCTAAACCTCATATTGCCAGTGATACCTTTTCCTTCCTCTGTGTTTCATTTGCAATGTATTTCTTCACATTATATTCAATATTAAAACACAATATTAAACACTTGGAAAGAAACATGCCTCTTGTGTTATGCCAACACAAGAATATCTTAGAACTGGGAAAGGTGAGCACTAGGGAAATGATCAGTCTCCTCACAAGCATGAGACCTTCCAGATTCCACTGCAGTAACTGACATTCCTGAACTCCTGTCACAGATTAGAAGTCACAACAGGACCATGTGGTGCAACAAGTTCATGTTTGAGCTTTACCAAGGTGAATTTTCCTTGTTAGGGAAGAAAACAGCACCCAGAGAAGGACATTTCCCTGAATCTGTGGTTATTTGTGCCTGTGGAAGTTAATAACCAACAACCTTTTCATTCACACTATCCCACTTTTAACTACTCGGGCAGTGACGCAAAGAAAATTCCCTTGGCAATGAGACTTCTTTTCCCACCATATTTTACAGGCTTCATGACTGGTACCTAGTTAGAAATCATTATATATGTGCTTTCTATCTCAGAATATGACAGAATGATACATAGATCAAGATAATAATCTCTCACCAGAGTATTAAGTGGTTTCTTTCCTAGCCTTCTGCTACCCACCTGCTGCTTGAGCTGTTGCACGAGACGGTCCTTCTCTCGTTTCAGTGCAGCCACTTCATCTTGGGTCTTCTTCTTAGAGGATGAAAGTTCTAGCAGAGCAATATTGGCATCTTTTTCACTAATGGCAGCAAGAAGGGCTTCTTGTCTGAAAAACCCAAACCATAGAAATACATTATTACCCTGCAAGAAGGCCTGTACAAAGAGTTGAACATACATAAATGCTGTAGCAGCACTGTGCTGTGAAGCTCTTAAGAGCAGTAATAAATATTTTTGTCATGATCATCTAACCATTGGTGAAGTAGGAAGTCAAGATCCACAGGCTTCCCCTGAAATGACTGTGCTGATACCAAATTATTGCTTAAAGGATAAGAAAAACATGTAGTTATATGTTATTATTCTGCACTCAGCTTCTCAATTTTTAATAACTACCATTTATTACGTTGTCTGAACATTTTCATTCTTTATAGCATTCTAAACAATTCCAGAGGAGATTTTGAGAATATGTGCACTAACACTGGACTTAATCATAAGAGCTGTGTGTTAAATGTTATTAGGTTATGCTGCCTGCTCATACAGCTGTTTTAGAAGGAAGGTGGCATGTGACAGATTCACTGAAATCTCTTGAACAGTACAGCGTATTCTCAGAAAGAACTGATGACACAGACACTTTTGTGCTACATGACAGATGTTGAAATAGATGCCTTCAAGAATGCTTGAGCTATTCCTTTGACTTTTCTTGTGAGTAACCAATACAATGAGCTTGTTGAACACGTCTTGAGCAATTAAGAGAAAGGTAGGACTGCCCTCGTGACAAAACTCCCGTAGCCTTGTGGAAATGGTGTAAGCAAGAACATTCTGTAGTGAGAACTTGAGGCTCAAGCACTATAAGTAGATGTAGAATCACAGCCTTGCCACACTCTTTCCCAACAGCAAAAACTTCTTACAAATATTGTTGAGAAACAGTTTCTAGATACTGGGAAGAGAGGAGAAAAAGGCAATAGCCCTGATCACAGACCAGCAGTTCTCAAATGTACCCGAAGGTTTGCTCTACGGTGGGGAAAAGAACTGTTTCTGTCCTTTGGCCTTCATTCTCACCTTTAGCCAGTAAGAATTTAGCTTTGATCTTGTTCTCACCTTTAGTGGCCGAATCAGGATGTGCAACAGGACATAAACCTCTAGCCTTGGAGCCCAACAGGAGTGGCTTGTCTCTCATTAGCTTGCAAAGAAGGAATAAAACGAAGTCCTAACAACTATTTGTGGTGGTGTGAAAGATGGCACCATGCAGGAGTGATGATGAAACAGAAACTCTTGACTACTACAGAATTCCTGTCTATATTTCATCTAAGACTTTTGTTGCAAATGCAATTAAAATTTCAAATTCTCAAATAATCCAGATTTTCACCCACTCTGGTTTACACGCAAGAGCATATTAATATTGCTAATTCATAGGATGAGTTTCATAAATAATTGGATGTGTTAACACTATTTTGCTAATCCTGTCAACAGCAATAGCTATGTGAAAAACATTGGAATAACAGGTCTTTGTTAACAATGTAAGAAAAGTTATAGAATCTTAATGTAAACTATTGAGATTGCTTTTAATTAAACCAATATATCTTTCTGTTGTTGTGAAAATCATAACCTGGCGACTTAGGATCACATAGGAAGGCTGTTGAGGGTAGCAGTGACAGTAAATCTGCTTTTTCTATATCACCTGTGACCATTTCTTGAGCAGACTTTGTAGTCAAATAGTTTTCTCTTTCTGCATCTTCTTTCAGAACAATTTAATTTTAGGAATTTATAATTGTGGCTAAAAAAAAATAGTTGTTCAAAAAAGTACTCTTTAATCTGAGGGTGACATCACTGGAATGGGTTGCCCAGAGAGGTGGTGGAGGCCCCATCCCTGGAGACATTCAAGGCCAGGCTTGAGGAGGCTCTGAGCAGCCTGGCCTAGTTAGAGATGTCCCTGCTTATTGCAGGTGGATTGGACTGGATGACCTTTGGAGGTCTCTCCCAGCCCAATACTTGATTCATTCTATGATTCTATGACCTGGCTTCCCTCTGATCCACAAGGGAGAAGTATTTATGCCAGTAAAGGTTTAAGACCTCTATTGCTGCACAGCAGAAACTAGAGCATAAAGCTACTACTGCTGAGCTGTGATCTCTGTTCATCCCCCAGTCACTCCAACGATTGCTAGAGTTTTGCTGAAGCTACCCCCACACTCCAATTTGCTATGATCAGTATCTCAACTGAAGCCTGTATCAAAGAAATGTGGAAGAACCATGAATTTCAAGAGGAAAAGGCATGTTCCAACAGTCAAAATGGTTCAACATCTGACAGCAGAATGGACTTACCCCGTGAACTGTGGATTACATGTATCTCTGGATTTATGCAACTGTTTCTTGCACAATCTAAGAGAGTCAGATTGCTTTAAGTGGGCCAGCAGCATCTCAAAAAGCTGATAGCTCAGTTTGTGGAGTACTTGGATCCTGCCTAGATCATATCTAGAACAACTAGAGAATTAAATTCCTTGCCTTTCAAGACATGATAGCATGAAGTCAGGCAAATTTTTAGACACTTTATGATAATCGAAAGATACTCTAAATATATTTGTACTATGAAGAAATACAAATCCTCTGATGTCTTAATAGAGACAAAGAGCAGGAGAAAGGAAGAGGTGCACAACAGATTCCCAGTTGCAGCATTAAGACTGTAGATGTGGGAACAACTGATAATGAGCACATTATTATTGCCACTTCATCTCTGCTGCTGCCTTTGCTTTATGGAAAAGTCTCCAGTTTTGGACGTCTGCCTGAAACATGAAAAATATCAGTAGAGTGATGTGACAGAACATAATCCATGACCTCTGCTTTTTTCTAATCCTGGGAAAAACAGGATGGCTTGGAGCTCTGGTCATTTTCACTTTCTTTAGAGTAATCTGGTTTGATTTTAAAGAAACACTTATTCTTTTAATAGTAAACCCACAATCCTCACTGATGATTCAGGACCAGAGCCAAGAATATCTCTGTAACAGTATCTATATAGCCATTACTCTGGTATGGAAATTGGAGGTGCCTCAAAGAGCACACAAAGCACACCTCCTGCAGCAAAATCCTTTGTTGCCCAACTCTACAACTTACCTGAAAACCCCAGGACCAGGACAATGACATATGGACAGCAATCCATCAGTTATTTTATGCTGAATAATCTTTGCAACCATGCCTCAGAAAAAAAGAAAAAAAACGACTGCCCCAAACTTCTGTGCTGTATCATGTGAGAGAGAGGGGTGCTGGGTAAGCAGGGGGCTGAAAGGTGTTTCTGACTGTTTTCTGGAACTGAAACAAGATGAAGTTTGAATAAAAGAAAAATCTCCTATGATGTGACTGTGGCTGTTATTTTTGAATTCTGCAAGCTAAATGTATACTGTTTCATATGGGAGAAGGGCAGGTGTCAGCTCTGCTGAAAGGAGACATGTCTACAATATGCTATTGCTATCAACAGAGCCTGGAACTGCTAAAATGATTCTAAAAGGCCACAAAAAGCAAGTATCACCAAGCCAAAGACAAGGTTTGTGGCTGAAGAGACACGGGAAGAACACGCTGTAGGGCAGCTGAGGTGACAAGGAGAAAATGAGCTACTGCACGACTGGTGCCAGCAGCACAAGAACACACCAGCCTGTCAGGAGTGCTGCAGTCAGCCACAGAGGCCCAGCTTCAGTTTAGCTAATTAGGTAATTTCAGAGGATTCTTTTCCTTCTGTTTATGCTGAAGCCCTTACTGAATGTGGATCACGATAACCACAGATTGAAGTGGTACCAAGACAAGCAGGTTAAATTCTTAAGAGAGAATGGTGGATGGAATCAGATGAGTATCATTATTTGCTCTGTTTGCAGTTTTATATAATGTGAAGAAAGATGGGTTTGCCTTTTTTGAACTAGATGGCTGCAGAATAGTTCTCTGGCAGTAGACTTGCCTCTGGACTCCTTCTGATTCACGCATGGCCTCTGTTCTGTCAGCAGCTCAGCTGGGACAGAGTTCTCACAGCTGAGAGCAGGGATGCAGTGAGAATCAAAGATTCCAACTCTGAGATGGTGACAGATCCAGAGGACTGAAAAATCTTATGGGAGGCAGTAATAACTGGAGAGCCAAGAAGCCACTGAAAATTGCCATGATTGAATTCTTCCAATGGCCAATAAAATCAACCTTTGAGGCAATCCTGATGAGATTGTCCTGTTGCATTTACTGGTAATTTCATGCTTTAGTCGACACACAACAAAGAGTAGTGTGCAAAGGCACACGTCCTCCAGACCTGAAACAGAAATGTCTGATTTGGGGAAGATAACTGGGCAAGATGCCAACAATTTCAACTGCCACTTGGTTTTCAGTCCAGGCCTTGAAGAAAGGCAAAGCTTTAAGAATGTCCCTCAACCACAGAAACAGTCATTTTTGAATGAAACCTTAAAATTCAGAACAATGTCCTAGTATACTGCTACCTATTAAACATATTACAAACTGCAGAAATAGAAGGCATCCAGCAAAACAGTATTTTCTACATCTTTCTGGAGAATAAAGAATTGCACAGGGTTTAACTTCAGATGCTGAACAATATTTTTCTTCTAGACTACTCAGGTGCAGGGACTTCAGTAAAAATAGCAGGTGATAGCATCTCACACACGTTCATACCCATGTTACAGAGAATCCACAGCACAAATGAGATTTCTTATTGGCTTGGGTGAGGCTAAGGAAGTGATCTGTTAGTTTGAGTGACCAAATATTTAACTGACCATAGAAAACAAGGAACTGCAGCTCCTACAGATTCAGTTACCAAGTCTCTTTAGCACCAAAACACTCTAGTGTGCAGTGTAGTGAGAAAGGTAACACTTCTCACTTGAACAGAACAGATACCACTCGTTTCATTCCTCTTTGGTAAACCACAGTGTATTTTTGCAAATGGGGACATAAGACTTTCTAACTACTCAGTACCCCTAAGCACTGCAGGACTAAGAATGTTGTATTCCAGGATAGCAAGCTGTAGGAGGGTAAGTCAAATAACTAGTAAAAAAAGAGGGTCATCCACAACACTAAGTACCAGGGTAGCCACATCTGTCCTCTGGTTTACAAATACTAATAGAATCAAGATGTCTTTAAATGGTTCTCTCCAGCACTTGCTTTCAGGGACTATGTATTTCTCCACAGCTCCTTCTTAGTGAAGGAGAGGAATCTGTTTGGTAAAACATTAGCAGAAAGTGTATTTTAAAAGCAGTTTTGTACTTTGCAGCACAGTTCTCAGGGTCATAGTGTTGGAATATTTATCAGCTATATAACTGGAAAGAATAAGAGGCTGCCAACTGTGATGGATTAATGATGCTTCAAAACACAAAAGCTATACATATTCATTAAAGGAATAGGTTTACATATGTCAGAGAGATCACAAATTCCATAACAAAATATCATAAAGACATTTTCTATACAATTTTATTTCAAATTATGAGATTTCTTTCTATGTGGAGTATTTCTGAAAGTGGATATGAAATAATACAAAAGCAATATTGAGATCTGCAGCAGCTCTGATATCACTGAGGAACTGGGATAACAGGCCATAAGATCTGGTTTAATTACAGGGATCAAATCTGGTTTCCTTCTGACTGGCATTAAGCTATTTAATGGTCTGACACAAATTTGGAGAGCTCAGGTAGCTACAGGGTCATAGAATTCCAGTTAATTCCTTCAACAGAGACTTCCATGAAGGATGACTGACTTGCTAGAGTTTCCAACCTGGCATATTAACTGTAATTATCTCTGTTAAGCCTTTAACACACAAGGCCTTGAACTGGAACTGCCTCTTGTGCAGCACTTGCTTCAGTCATCTTTGTCCACTGCATTTACTCAAATTTACTCTTAATTTCTCAGCTTACTACTTTGAAACTGTAAACTTTACTCATTTAGCATATTTATTTATTTCTATTTAAAGATAAGTTTTCCCAATTTGTGGTTGCAACAACTGAAGTTGGTTTTGGTGATGATTCCTTCTCTAGGGTCATCCACACTTACTACAATGCTACAGTATTAAAGCAACATTACTTCTTGGTGATACTGTAAATACTGAGTTAAGAAGAACTGCAATTTCTATGATTCATAGCCAATAAATTACCTTCCATAAAACCACATTTCTCCAGTGTTAGTTACATCTCCCACAGCTCTGCTCCTAAACTCCATAGCAGGCTACCATCCACTCTAACTCTGTTTATGGTCCTTTGGTTGTCTTGACTCAAAGTAAAGCTATTTCACTTATGCAATCACTTCTTTCCTTCCTCAGAATCTTCAGTATCATTAATATACTCCACCTGTACTTGAATTTCTAGCTTTCCTGAACAACTTGCATCCACATTCCAGCAGTGAATATTATTTTATTTCCCATTAATTGCCATTATGGCTGTGACATCTGGTTTCATGTTACATGCCAGATGTGTACAGCCACTTCATTTTCCTCTGCCTATCAACAAATTTCTTTGCCAGAGCTACAGACTGCTTTCAATATTTATTGTCTACCTGACTATCTCACTTAACTTTTTCCTCCCTCTTCTCTGGGTGTTCATTTGTACAACTGTGAAAGCCTCTCTTCCCAGAACCACTCTGCCTGACTTCTGAAGAGATGCAATTCCTATAAGGTTGGATACAGTCTATGGGACTGTTTACAGCCATTCTGCAAACCATGTCCTAGACTTTGGTGGTAGTTAACAAACAGCAGCACTAATGCTGACATCTGTTCCATCCTAATCCTAACATTTACCAGCTCTATTTCAGTCTTTTCTGGCTGCTGCTGCCTGGAGATGCAGTGAAAAGGGAGCACAAGAAACACACAGTGTTTCTAAGCAAAGAGAAGCTGTTGAAAGGGCTGAGGATGGGAATGGGGCAGGTGTCAGGAGCTAAGAATAAAATCTGGATATATTTAGTTCCATAATTGCAGCAAAAGGGGCCTAAAGAGGTTTCATTTAATTTCCTTTTTTTCAGATCCAGGTCTGAAAGTAGATGTAGCTACTCTCAGTCTTTTAGTGCAGATGTGTTTGCATTGGTACTAGAGTATGTTCTGGTGAGCTCTGAAGATCACCAGCTTTCAAATGCTTAGAGCAAATGGCATTCTACAGAAAGCAGGGAGCATTCTGCCACCTTGTTGTTCTGTTTTTATCTCTATCCAGTCCATGTTCTTCAAGCTTTAAAACCAGTTTGAGACTGAGAGTTCTCTGCTACAGAACAAGGATTGTTAAGCCTGATCTAAACCACAGAAACAGACCCTTGACTACCTTCATTATCAGATCCCTGCTCAACATGATGATACATTCTGCTATCAAAACACTTTTTTTTTTCACGTACAGAGTTAAAGAGTTTTATTAAAAAAAAAATAATGAAGCTTGGCAATCTCAAAGTTGTTCCTGTTCTGTAATGAGACACAAGGTGTGTGAACCTTAAGCACCACGTTGCAATTGAGAGAGCAAGTCATGCATGTGAGAGAATTGTGAAAACCTCATTTTAGCACAGTCCCTTTACCAACACCTTTCCAAATTTGTAGTTCTCTTTATTCTTTGTTGAAACAAAACTCCCATGAAAATTGCCCTAGTAACGAAGCGTTAGCATATATAAAATTTACAGCTATGACTCCAGTGTCTTAGAAAAAGTTAAGAAGTCCATTTTCCAGGACATGAAGTAGAAGAAACAAGCTTACAGCAGCCTGTATCACACACAAAGACAGGCACTCATCAAAACCTGTCTGCACTGCAGATAAAAGAAAATTCCCATACTTTCCTGTAAGTAACCTCTTACTTATTTTTATATAGTTGCCCTTTAATTGGTGGTACCACTACCCAGAAGTACAATTTGGCATGCACTTTGGCAAGGTTCCTTTCTTGCAATAAGATTTCTTGCTAAACTTCAAGGTGTTAAAATGTTATCTGCTTTGGGGAAAAAAAATCTGTGTATTTTAATAGGCTGAAATCAGGATGAGAAGATCAAGATAGAAATTTGAGCATGTTTGCAAGGAAGAAGGTTGCTTCACAGGTTACAGCTTCTTCACTCTAACAGCATTATTTACAAACTGATAGAAGAAAAATGGCTCTTAATTCCCTATAATGTCTGAATTACTCAAAATTATTAAATGCAAATGGAAAAATTAATGGCAAGAGTATACTATGGAGAGTTACACTGAATTGTATGGAGTTTCACGGGGGCAGAGGCAGAAAATAACTGCAAGGTAGGGTTAACATGAGCAAACTGGACAACTTTTAATCCTGAAATTATCCTCAGGAAACATGTACTTTGCACATCAAGAAAAATCCATTTTCTGAAGTTTATAGACCAATGAACTTACAAGAAAATACAAGAATGCTTCATGCAAAAAAAAAACAAAACAAAACAAAAAAAAACCCCAAAACTTTTGAAGACTGAGATGGAAAGACCACCAACAAAGAAAAGTGTTAAGAGTTTTAAAACTGCTAACTGAAAACACATAAACAAATCGGAGCAGAAACATGGCTTAGTGGAGCTGAGAACCAGGATCTACTTTTTATGCCTGTCACTTGGGGTGTAACCAAAAGCACATCATTTTACTACCTCTGTAAATGCAAATACTAGTATTTACTTAAGAGAAGGATTGTACAAGCACATCTGGTAAGGCCTGTAAAATAGTAACATCCCGAGCTGAAAACAGCCAGGTCTCTTTTATTTATTTATTGTTAGCTAAAAGGAAAAAAGGGGGGGTGGGGGGTGGGGGTTTACCACAACCTTGCACGCTTCAAGCTGCTTTCTTTTTGCTAAGACCAGCACAACTGCACCGAGATGTTTCACTTTTTCACCCGAGAAACTGAAGGAGCTGCAAGGCCGGGACGCTCTGAAGGCAACACCTGAGAGGCGGGAGGATTCCCCCGCCACCAAAGCCCGCCCAGAGGCAGAGCAGAGGGCTCCCGGTCGAGACGAGTGAACCTGCCAGCTCCTGCCAGCTCGGAGCAGCCCTGTGTTTATGGATTTATGGCAGGCTCCCAGTGACAGGCCCATCTGGGCCGGAGCAGGGGGAGGCCGGGAAGACCACGAGCCGCTTACATTTTTGCCATTCCTGCTGCGGTACGGCGGGAATAAATCACAGGGCTGAGGTCAGGACAGCCAGCTCATAAAGTGATTCATGGGCCCAGCAGCACATTCCCCCAGGACTATGTACTTTATTACAGTAAACCTCAGAACAAGATACAATTTCCTGTCTCAAGGAGCAGCTTTTAAATCAGGACACCTGGACAGCCCTGCAACCACTTAGAGGAACAATAGGTCTCAGCCCCACTGCTGCCTCTCCCTGCTGGCCCGTGCTACTGCCCAGGGCCTGCTGCCTTTAATGCTAAATACCACCTTTAAAAACAACCTCCTCCTGCAACACATTACTGTGGTGACAAGACTGTGGAGTCAACCTACTGATATAATCCCATTCTGCAGCCATAGCTCCCCAACCAAGAAATAAATATTCTCCTTCTATTGTTTTCCATTCCATTTTAACCTTTACATCTTTTTCTTTTTTCTTCACTGCAAAAATTTGAATCATAGCTTTAAGACAGCAAAGGAATCAAAAGGTAATTCCTTGTTTTTTCTGTTAGCAAGCAGATCCTTCAATGAGAGATGCTTTGCAAGCTGAAGAACCTGCCATGCAACTTCAGTTGTAATATGAATGTTCCCACTGTGATCAAGGACTGTGATCTGAGTTTTGGGTTTGGCACCTGGAAAGTAATTGAGGTGGTGACAGAGATGATGGCATTGTTGGACTCCTGAAAATTCTCACTCTCAGCTAAAAGTAATTTTGCATTTAGGCCACAGGTTATGTTTTCACAGGAAAAAAACATCTGAAAACTCATTTTAAGCCACAAAACAAAGCATTGGGTATTTTCTGCTCTAAATGTTCTGGGGAGCCTTATCTCTAAACACTTAAATCACAGACTTTGTGGGCTACAGAAGAGCAATTTGCCATGACTGCCTCGTACTCCAGTTGTGCCTCAGATATAGGTGAAGACTGTACTGCTGCTGTTCTCCCTGGAAGCAACAGGACACTCTTCAAATGGGCACTTCCCACGTTCACAATTTGCTTTGCTTCCTTCAGACACACCTGAGTGAAACTCTCATTCTGGTGATCCATGGTGGATTTTTCAGTGTGCATCATTCAGCAATGAGGAGCATGGAAAAGAAAAGGGAATGAAGCTTCCCCTTGAACACTTCTTGTCAAAAGGTAGGACTTTCCTAAGACTTTGTTGACAGTAAGTCATTCTGTACAATCATTCTGCAAATAGTGGAAGAGATTCTGGTTATTTTAACTCTTCATAGTTTTTTTAAACCTAAAAACTGTGGAAATCACAAGGTAACCTGTCCCTGGGAATCTGCTTCATGAAAACATGAGGAACAAGCAGTGTACATATACTGAGAAACACCTGAAAGAAGACAAGATCATAAGACAGAGTAGGAGAATTTAGGAGGGATATTTAGTGATATTTAGATATTTTGAGCAAGCACTCAAAAGTTATGAATACTATTGAACTGGTCAAAGTTAAAAAAAAAGACCCAACAAAAATCTAGATAAGAGAAGGATTGATGAAACAGATGTAAGTAATGCTAAACCCATCAGATTTCTCCAAGACTGAACCCTCCTGAACCTATTTGTTTCATGATTACTTTTCCTACAAGTGAAAATAGTTCCGTGTAAAACTGCTTCTTCTACCTGTTAATTTTATTTTGCTTTATCCTACTTAAAGGATCTCCTTCACTTCCGTAGATTCAGAGCTTACAATAGGCAGAATCTAGGCTTACTCCATTATTTTATCCAGTCTGATGTCCTGAACAGACATGTCAGCCATGTCGAAGTCAATAACCCCTTCAGGGGTGGTAGGAAAAGGACATCCACTTGTGACTGAAAGCCACAAGAAACTGGCTGCTATAATGTTGTGTTTTTCCTGGTGGTTAAGAATTTTCACTGTCAGAAAGTCACCTGTCTTTCTAATCCTATTTTTTCTATCCTCAGTTGCTATATAATGATCTTTATTTTTACTGTCTCCGCTGGAATAAACTGATTTTTAATATCACTATTATTTCATTTTCTAGATATTAGTACTTACTATACAGAGCATTGTGACAACTGTATAAACTCCCCTATAAAACAGAAGTAAAATCCTCATTCTATTTGTACTCATTAATCCTACTTCTATGCAGGCCTTCTGTGGCCAACGTCACTCTGCTTTTTTCCATAATATCCAAACCATTTACAATTAATTCCTTTCAAAATAGTGTGCAATAGTCTCCATACTGTTCTAATTTAAGCCATTTTCTTGACCACCTACAGGTTCCATTGCTTGTCATTTTATACTTACTTGAAGATTACTGATAAAATGATTATTAGCATCAATTCTGGTAACAAATCTATGAAGCTCAAACACAAATACCTCTAATAAGTTCTATCTGTAATTGGTAAATCTGACATATGATGCTCACTTGAAGTAGATTGTCTATACAGTGTTTCTACATCATGTGGGAATTGGTCATTTATGGAAATATAATTCTATTTTATGCAAACAAAAGTTATATCTAGTAAATGAATTCTTTCTTTTTTATAACCAAACCAGAGATAATCAACAAATCACATCACATTTTTGGACATTACATATCAAGTTGACTGGTATAAATGAAAAGATTATTTTTTAGTTCTTTAAACTATCAGAATCTTTTATCAGCTCATTCATTATTTTGCTCACAAATTGTAACAGTTAATCAATTCCAAGAGAGCTAGTCATCCTGCCCACTATTCTGAAACACTTCCAGAATTTCAGCATTTTCATAATTTTGGGAATTTTACCATAATTCCAATATTTATTAAACTTTTAATGAAGCAAAATTCCCTTCGACTAGTTCTTCTTAGTGTTCTTAGACACCAGAAATCTTGGCATGCCATCCCAACACACATATAACATCTTCAGCAGTTTCTTATAGTGAAAAGGAAGATATGGAATGCCACAGTAGCTTTCTAAGAAAAGAGGTAAAAAGATTTCTGTTCAATTCCTCTGTGATCCAAGTTAATACTAAAGGTTGTCACAAAACAGTAAATTAATATTTTAGACATCCTTCAAATATCTCAAATGGTCTCAGTGAACTGAAGGAAAAAAGAAAAAAGGAATAAAGGAATAGATCTTTCTTGACTTTGTTTTTCTATTAATTCTAATGATGCTGGTTATTTTATTGCCAAAACAGCAAATATTTATAATTTATCAGGTTTTTAATAATGTGAATGCTTGCATTAAGGAAAAACAGTGGTCATTTAATCATCACAGCAAATATGAATGGCATTCTCTCTGAAACCAAAGAGAAAATTCCCACTGACTTCATCTATTAAGAGCTGTACTAAGAAACTAGATTCCCTCTGCTTTCTAAATGGCTTTAAATATTCAATGAATAGTACTGAAAAACTTTCAGCATTCCATCTGTTGAAAAATAGACATAAAATCACACTTCATTAAAAATGTTTAAGGTTACAAAGTGAAATTTGCAGAACTTGAAACATGTCCTAATTGCAAAACAAAGTGGAGAAGCAGAAGCAAATAAAAGGGATTTTCTTTTCTCCTTTGTGTGTCTTGCTTTTTGACTTACTGGTGTGATAGGACAAAGGGAAGATACTGGTGGCTGAGGAGAACAATGAGCAGAAATGAGAAGCATTTCCTTGCCCTCTCCACTGGATGGTACTGTATGTCATTTTCAGGCCACATCCCTGTCAACCAGGACACCCTCCTGTGGTGTGGGGACCCCAGAGAGCTCCTTTGTCCCACAACGGTGAACAGGCCAGAGGTGCCAGCATCAAGCCAAACTCTCCGGCTTCTCCAGGTGATGTGTTTTCAGTTGCAGCAAGTACCAAGGGAAGTGATTTCCCTCCAGCTGAGCGTGCTGTGTGGAAGCATCACCCGGGCAAGCAAAGGCCTCCACAAGCTGCGGCCCAGCGCTCTGCACCGGCTTTGCTGTGGCTCCTCGGCCAGCCCAGCGCCGTCTGCTCTGGCTGCAGAGGGGACGGGTGTCCAGAGAGGCCCGGGCCCCGCCTGCCCCCTCCAGACGCTGACAGAGCCCCGGGAACGCTCACAGGAGAGGTCGCTCGGAGGGGAGGAAAGAAAGAGCAGCCTGACTGGAACAGACACCTTCCTCAAAGACAAGTTAGTCACTTGAGTTTTTTGGTCTTGTACACCTCACCGAAAAGGATTTGGAAGTAGTTCATTTAAAAATAGAGCAGGGACTCTGCTCTCCAAAGAGAAAGAAAGTATGCACTCTAAATATAACATATTCCAGCCTACGGAAAATACTGCTGACAGTAAGGGCCCGAAAGACTCTTTGGGAAAGAGCATTTTAGAACCAGAAGGCTATCACACTAACAACCTTCCTGGCAGCTTTTGTTAATATGGCTAGTCAATATTGTTTAGATTAAATTAGCATTTTACCATTTTTTGATGTCTCAGATTAGCTACCTAACCGTAGACATTTTCTTTTCCTTTCCCTTCAGTTGAGACTACTAAAAAGATTGAAAGAATGAGGAGTTCTACAGGAGAATTTTTGGTTTCTGCCAAACCCTTTCAGAGCAAAGAGTGATGGAGGCATAAACCAAAGCAGTGGAAGGGAAAAATGGCAGCTGAGAAAAGATCTCTGGTTCTCCCAGACAGACTCAAATGGGTAGCAGAGGACTGTGTGAGCTCAGGCATTGCATTGCTCCCTCTCACCCACACACAGAAAAAAAGGCAATTTGTGACCAATGAGCAATTTAACCACGAGGAACAGGATCAGACAATTTGCCTCTCCCAAAGGTCATGGATAGAAGTTGTGTTTATATTAATTGACATCCTCTCCTTACTTTTCCATACTCCAAGTCCTCATACAGTCTGCGGAGTTCTCACAATCATGAAAAAATAAATTCATTCAAATCCAACAATGTAAACTGTGTATGACACTCACCCACACACATACAGGACTTCAGACAAGCAAATCTGACTAAGTCAGGAACTCTCCCTCATTGTAAGCAGGATTTTCTTACAAAGTCTGAGAACTTGTTCAGATTCAGTTGAGGTAAAGAAGGAAAGTCCACACTGCTCACTAATTGTGGGAGGGGAGGGTGTGGGTAGAGAAGAAGGGGGTTTTTCAGTGCAATTTGGTTACAAAGCTTATTTGCACAGGGCTGTGCTGGCCTCATGGTGACTAAGGATAAGAGATCCCCAGAAGAGCTGTAAAGTCTGCCTATAGCCCAGGTGCTATAATTGCTGTCTGTCAAAACAGAGCTGTTTTCTCAGCAAACATTTCAGAAAGCCCAATGCTAGGTTGATTAGTTTGGGGTTTTCTGGGGAGGAGTATAAGGATCATGGCTGCGAGACAGAGTAAAATTGATGGACTTGGAGACAAAACTTTGATTTCATTAAAACACTCCAGAGAGAGTTTAATTTCTGAGTTGAAAGAGAACTCCCGTCCTTGGAAGGGAAGCAGGCAGTAGGAAAGAGCTGTTACCAAGATGTCCAATTCCCACTTTAAGAAACACCAATCAGTTCAAGAAGCAGAGAGGTGTTATCAGTAGAGAAACTGGCTCAGATGCCCATTTTGTTTCATGCAACAAAAACGTTCCTGTATGACAGAGTCCCTTTCAGCACACCCTGCACCCAGAGCAGAGAGGCTCTTGAGGGTTTTATGAGGCTCCTCCTGTGCACCTCCACAGCAAGCCTGTTTCAAAACAGCCTGCTCCCCGTTGGTAATGTGGAAAGACAGAGCCAATTCCCTCGGGAGCTGGCAGCAGTGCTGACCACACGGAGTCTACTCAGAGCACATCCTGAGATCATCTCCAGGGTCTGTACACAGGCTGAGCCCGTGCAGGTCCCAGGCACCTGAGCATGTGAACTCTAAAAACACTTCTTGCATGAAGCTGAGCACAGAAACGTCAGGGGTGGGGCAAGGGGATAAGCAGGCGTAGTTGGCATGAGGGAAAAAGGAAGGAAACAAGGAGCACATAACAGAGTGAGGCTTCAGTCATCTTGTGCAATTGAACTCTTCAGAGACACTTCAAGTGGCAGGAGGCATTTGCTGTGCCTCTAGGCTGTGACTTACAACTTCCAGCTCTACAGCACGGCTAAGAAAGGCCAGGCAGATGGGAGTCAGTGGCAGTCAGAGCAACCCCTTGCAGAGCCCTTTAGGAAGGGCTTGGTGAAGCACATTCATAAATTGCTCTTCCTGTACATTATCTGCACTGCTGCATTTTCCATCAGTAACCATCGTTCCTGAACATCCACAGTATTCCAGCGACTTCATTTGTACTGCTCAGGTTACAGCAGTGTCAACGCTCACTCCAGCTCCCAGGGTTTTAGGGGCTTGGAATTTTGCCATCAAAATTCACTCCAGGCTGAAATGTGGCGAAGTGTGTCTCTGCCCCTCCTCGTTTCCCAGGCAGTTTCGCATAAGGATTTTTACAGAAAACCCTCTGCAAGCATTTCAGCTATTTTTGGTTTTCTCAAACTAGAAATGCCTTCGGTTATTACTATTATTGTTATATTTAACAAAGCTTAATTGTGAAAAGTACAGTCAAAGCTTTAATTAAAAACAAACACCTTGTTAAATCCGGTGCAGCACATGTACTTACCTCCTTATTTTAGCAACAGTTGATACATCTAAAGACTCCAGAGGGCATGACAATGGGTAATTACAAATACAGCTCAAATAGCACAGGCAGTAAGTAATAAAATGTTATGATTATTTAGTAAAGCTATTGAATTGGTAACAATGCTTAGGCCTTGCAGTCATTTTAATAAAAATTCTAATAATGCAACGTATTCTCGATTTCTGAAATTCAATACTGATGAAATAATTTAATGATCTTTAACAACACCTTAAGAAATACTAAGCTAATAATATTAGTAGGTTTTTTTCCACGTTAAGGCCATTATACAGCAGTATGGGAATGCACCTGTGAAGCAGACATCATGCCAAAAGCCTTCAGCAAGCTCTCTGGCTCACTTAAAAAGGCATTTTAAAATGCTATTACTCTCAGCATTGCCTCAAACCAGGCACTTGCTCCACAAGTAGAATTCACCACCCAAGATGACACACACAGGTCCCCTGTGCAGCTTAATGAGGAGAGTCCTGCGCCTAATTGCAGAATTAATGTCAGAAGAACGCTTTAATAAACATCAGAGAGAGAAACAACTTGTTTCATCCCTAGTATTAGGTGTTAAAACTATTGCCATGGGAGGGTCT
Source organism: Corythornis vintsioides (assembly GCA_025447755.1). Taxonomy (NCBI): domain Eukaryota; kingdom Metazoa; phylum Chordata; class Aves; order Coraciiformes; family Alcedinidae; genus Corythornis; species Corythornis vintsioides. The sequence goes on from JAOEGS010002381.1 coordinate 18,905, forward strand.
GTCTATAAAATGGGAGGCAGAGCTCACGAGTGCTGCTGAGGATACATGTCTACAGCAGGCATTTGCATCCAACTGGCTGCATCAAATTTTATAGCACGTAAGTGAGAACTGAACGATGACAAAGGAAGGACGTGGTAGCAACCACCTTACCTACACCAATCTGGTTTTCAGAACACTGTCCAGGAACTGAGACATTTCAGTATCAAAAAGTTCAACCCAGCAGCTACTGGAATAACAGGAGCTATATAATGTCTTCTAGGATGATTTCACATTTCCTATGCAAAAGCAAATATGAAACTGGGGATCTTTACTGTCAATACTCAGCGAGGTTCCTCATTTCATATTAGGCTATTTTAGATGGTATTTTATGTTCTAATTCTTTTGATGGTGCACTTAAGATAGTTATGCTGTTTAACAAGGTCATATTAGGTAACCAGAATCTCCTCTTTAAGACGGAGTAGAAGACAGTTTTGCATTTAATAGTGGCAAAAGCACAGGTAGACTCTGCAATGCTCCTTTGCACATCCAACTAAAGATGAAGTTTGAAAGCTGGTCCTCTGCATTCTGAAAACAAATGCATCAGACAGAAGAAACTACCACTGGGAATACTGTGTTCCTTATAGTTATTTGCTGGATTAAACATTTTTAATTGACCAATTCTTAAGGATTACGCTTTCAACTTCCCTACTTTATTTCAAACCATAGTGACTACAACTGCATAACAAAAGCTGTTCCAGGCAGCTCCAAAAGAATCACAGATGGCCTTGGAAATATCACATAGGTGAGTTGGGACTGCTGTGATGTAGCAAACCAACCACTGACAAAAACTGGAGTCAATGCCCCTAAGAAGATAGAAGACCTGAAGAGCAGCCAGGCTATCAGCCATGTAGTGGACTTTATAAATGCTAACCCACGTTTTTGCAATAGGATGGGAGATTCTGTAACTGCAAATGCAACTCAAGAGAAAAGATGGATCCACAACATTGTGTTAGATAGATTCCATCGAGTTTTGAATAGCAACAGCCTACCATACTGACTTCCATTCTACAATGTTTTTCTTCAGATAACTTGCATGCAAACATTTATCTTTTCGATTCAAGGGACAACCACATCAATGAAAATGCATCATTCTGACTCCCTTTACACCAAGTTCTCAGACTGACCCAAGTTACCAGGGCAGCATCATTTGAAGCTGCATAGCCAATACATCACACCAGTATGTCTACAGTTGATTCCTGAACTGGCATGGGACCTGAGGACTGCAGCCTTAACATAGCAATGTTCCAGTATCAGATTCAACTAATGCAGATGAAATGCTAATCAAATCAAGATGTTATATTACATGCTACAGTATTCATTATTTTTGTGTACCTCAAAAGAAACAAACGACTGACACTTCACGTGGCTCTCTATCTTTTGTCTAGATCAGTGGTTAGTCATAAAAAGGAGGATCACATGAAAGACTGAATTAACATCTTATCATCTAACTGGCTGCCACCCACATAGATTTTTCTGTCTATTCCTATTTTAGTAAGTTTACCAAGTTCAAACCCTTGTCATCACAAGACCACCATACCATATAATCATTTCTAAGTGCTGTACAATTTCCTCTTCAACCCACTAAGGCTATCAGAAGACTTTCAGAAATGATACTGATCTGCTGTCTAAGACAACAGGATTGTAACTAGAACCAGACTGAGGGCTATGGCTTGAATCAGGAAAGAAATGGAGAGTTTTCCATTCAGAACTACTCTCTGCAAGTTTCAGTTTTTGATTAGAAATAATATTTCTAGTTAGAGTCACATTATATTGCAAGGACAAGGTGAAAAGGCTTCAGGTTGTGTCAGGGGAAGTTTACATTGGATATTAGGAAAAAACTATTCACAGAAAGGGCTGTAAAACATTGGAACAGGCTGCCCAGGGAGGGAAGTGGTGGAGTCACCATCTCTGGAAGTTTTTAAAAGACATGTAGATGTGTCACCTGGGACGTGGTTTAGTGGTGGGTTAATGCTGGGACACAATGATCTTAAAGGTATCTTCCAAACAAAACAGTTCTATGATTATAAGCTGAAGTAGCATCAACCATAACAAGGGGAACAGCAGGTAGAATAATATTTCTTATGAAGTTCCCTGAATAATCTAGATGCATGTAGGAGGAGATGTAATACTTCCCAAGCACTCTAGGACTCTTAAAAAACATGCAAATGGCAATTCCTCCATACGTTTGATAACTTCCAGTAAAAATTACAGAGCTCACAATACTGTATATAAGTACTGTATACAAGCCTGCAGCACCACTAATTTTAAGTACTCAAATCAAATAAATTCAGGATTGGGCTCCAGTCAATTCTGTAGCCCTCTAGTATTATGGATATAAATTCCACTGTTCTGAAACTTCAGGAGATGAGAGGACCTCTGTGATAACCCTTCCCACCCTAAAGATTCTCCTTTAGATATAACTTGAATTATATTTTTATATACACATAAACAGTAGTAAAAGGGATATGGTGGGGAAAGTTCACCCTGCAAAAACTGAGCTGCCTCACTGCTGCAGCCACAAGACAATAAAAGAGATTGGTAGAGATTTTTACAAGTTCTGACGGCCAATTCCACTGCTGCTGGATGGCTCATAGGATTTAAATATCTGCATTTCAAGTTTTATAACTTGCCTCCCTGAGGAATTACTAAGCTTCTTTCCAGAGTCTGTTTAGAAGAAGGGAAACCATTCACTTTGGAAAAGACAGAACTAATGCCCTTACTCTGGGGGCTCTGGTTTTGGCTTAGGCCCCTCTGTTCCCTGTCAGACACAACAAGAGTGAACCTGATTGCTGTGAGTCAACAATTCTAATCCATAAAGTTAAAACATCAGGATGCCAAGGACCAGGCTTCACTCACAAGCATTACCATGTCGGGCTCTTATTTCCTGAAATTAATGGAAAAATCTGAGGTAAAGCGAGATAAAGTTACAATAAGAAGGAATGAAAACAGTGATTGCAATTGTAGCAGAAGGGAATCAGATAGATATTTCCATCAGAGGGAAACCTAAAGCAAACAGAATTTTTAGGTTAAAAAGAATCACTGTGTGATCAAACTGCTTAAAAACTACTTGTAGGCACTTCTGACCAAACTCCAAATCTGCTTCCTGCAATCAAGTCTTGCTGTTTTAACTAATGATCGGGGTAATTGAAGAGGTATCAACTCCAATTAACCACTTAGATCTGAGCCACTTCAACACTTGATAATATACAGAAGCACTGGAGAAAGAGCCATTCTTAGGAGAAACATGATTAAAGGCACCTCACAAAAAGGTCTGCAGGTTTTTAGAGTTATACCACATCCACCCACGGGAGAAACAGAATTCTGCCACTTGTCTTTTCAGACAGAAAACTGATTTCCTTCCTTCAACCATGCCACTGATTCCAAATTCAGTTTGGCTCAATGTTGTTTCCTTTATTTCACTGCTACAGGTATCTGCTACAGCTTCCCCATGAATTTGGTCTCTTTCTACTTAACTTCACATTATGTAACAGGAACTTTTCTTTCACAGTCTAAAAATACTGTTCTGACTAATATTCAGTCTGTGCTCCTTAAGCAGACTAATCTTACAGCATTGTCCATATGTATGGTTCTCTTCCTCTTTAATATATTCATCTTCAGATCTTTTTGGCATCCTTTATATTGGCGTTAGTCAATTATTTATTTTTTACATAATCCTTTTTTAAATTTCTCTGTTTTCTGTAATTGCAGCTTTTCAGACCTAACTGTCATGGTCTTCTCTTGATTGCACTTTTCAGTTCTAATATCTATAATGTCATCTATTGGTCTATACTCCTTCTAATATCCACTGATTGACCTACTGTCCAGGAATCTAAGCCACATTTGCTGCTGCTGACACTGTCTGTACAGTACCTTGTGGCCAGGAAGACTTGGTACCTGCTGCATTGCACGTGTTTTAAACCTATCTCTGCTTTTACTGAGTAAAGCTCGAATGTACTGCAATGGAGTGCACCATCAGCCTGCAAAAAAAGATCATCTGAGCTGAAAACAGGCAACATTCAACCTCACCTCAGCCCTCCACTCAGCAGAGTACCACCTTTCCATGGTAGTCCTGTCCTCCTGTACAAGCAGCCTTGCCTACATCTGTGCAAGAGTTTAAGCCCACAGTGATAAATTCCTTTTTCCCCAAGAAGAAAACTTTTTTTTTTTTTTCACTCACCAAGTGGCACAGTACTGCAATACTAAGCATTGTTATACTGTCATAACTTCCCCTAGAAAAAAACCCAGAAATTAAGCCCATTTGACACGGTATTGGGTGTTCACGGTGCAGTGTTGGCAGTGGGGGGACTGCAGGAACATTTGTGAGAGCAGCTCAGGGCTGCCCTGTGCTGGACACAGCCAGTTCCTGACGCCTCCAAAGGCCCCACGGAGCAGGGGTTTTTCTTCTGGAGAGGGGAGATCCCTCCTGTTTTTTCACAGGGAGATCCCAAGCTGAAGCAGGGCAAGAGTGCAGAGAGGGAAGAAAAGGCAGCGAGAAACGACATACTGACCATACTCATCCTGTGCCACTCTGCACTGTTCAGAGCTCAGTAGAAGGGTCTGGGGTGATGACTGAAGTTGAGAATAGACTGGGGGTAGGGGGGTGTTGGGTTATTACTTGTTTTTCACTACCCAGATCTACTTTAAATGGCAATAAATTAATTTTCCACAGTCGAGTCAATTTTGCCTGTAACAGTAACCAGCAAGCAGCCTCCCTTGTCTCTCATGCCACATCAGCCTTCTCACCCTCTTTTCTCCCCCTGTTGTGTTGAGGAGGGGGAGTGAGCACGCAGCTGGGTGGGAGTTTGGCCCTTAGCCAAATTTAACCCACCTCAGATATATTTTTCTATTAAAATGCTAGCTTAGAAAACACACTTTTAACATGAGAAGCTAAAATCTCATTGGAAGTAACCCTGAATATTCACATTCCAGAGAAGGCTTTTAAAGCTGCATATAAAGCTCTAGCTGTCGTCTGGGGCTCTGAAGTGAAATTGTTCAACTTTTCAGGTTGAAGGAGAGGAAGATCAGCTTGTAGAAAAAAAGAGTGATTACAGTAAGAGGCACCGTGGAACGTGAAGAAATAAAAGGACAGTCACCAGGCACCCTGGCACAGCAATAAAACTGTTGGATCAAGCAAGATGCAGCTGAGCCAGTAGGAAAGATCAGGGGCAGCTGCTCTCCAAAATGCAACTCCCAGGAAGCAATGAACACAGCAAGGAAGTGCACTCAGGTTAACTTTTTACCCACTCTATATATTCAGCAAGGAAATGTTATTCTTTAAATGCTGAATCACCCAGCACCTCTGCCACAAAATATACTAAAATATATATAGCTATACTAATTTTCCCAAGAATTAGACCACCTTACTTGGAGGCTATAAACCCAGAAAACATTCAAAACAGAAAGAGGCACTAGATAGAGGATATAGCTGATTGCCTTTATGCTCAAGCCTTGCACAGAAGAAAGCTGGAGACTATTTTTGAATTTTTATGTAGTGGCTCCAGTTTCCAGTCTGCTTCTTACCTTGCATGAAGAGGGAGGCAGGAGAAAACAAGACTCATAATAACAATGTGATCAAGAAGCCATCACTATCATTCTGAAATATACACGAATAAGCTGCTTTTCTGTGGCAAAAAAAAAATATTAAATAAATATTGTGCTCTCTGTATCAAAATGGGATTTCTTTTAGATATGAACAATAGGCACATATCACTAATGAGTGAATGCTCCTAATACAAAATAAACCAGCAGTAATATGTCCTTACTTTGAAGTTACATAAAAGCTGAGAAAGGTTTAATTCTATTAAGAAAAGAAAGTTTAAACCTGATGCTTTAAATTACTCTGGGAGAAATTCTGACAAATGTCATCTGATCAGAACAGTATAAAATGCCCTTTCCTGTGACAGACTCAAGAATGCCATTTGACTACATTCCATTCATTCTCTTAGAAGAAAAGCACAGTTACAGATAGTATGACTGGAAGATACAGGAACTCTACTCAACCCACTGCTGGGTTGATTTGAAGGAGATTCTTGAGAAAGGGTTGCAGGTGGACAGACTGAGATTCATTAGCAGGCAGTTATCAGACACATCTCCTCTTATCCTAAATGAGCTGGCTTTTGAACAAATACCCTGAGCCTCAAAAATGAAGAAAACATATGTTAAATCTAATTAGCTAAAAAACTATGAACTACAACCTTTAGGTGTATAAAAGGGACTGGTTTTGGCTATCCATGGTAGTAAGTCCATGATGCTAACTCCTTGATATCTCTTCCAGATACATAAGGTTAAAAACAAGTCCCACCTCTTCTGAATCACAATGTTGACCTTAGAAATGAAGTATCCCAAAAGGAGGCCTTCCTTGGGCAGCAGTGAGAGTTGTTAGAGCCCTGCCTGTGCCACATGATGTGCCTTTATACAGCTAACAAAACAGAACAGCTCATCAATTAACCAAGGGCAGACCTCATCTGAAAGTGTTTGGTTGTTTTGACTGGATAAGGAGGACTATTTACACCCCCAGAGTTTTCTAACATGCTAAATGTGTGTGTGAGCAAGGCTGATGAAGTCAAAATTTCAGAAATTCCTGAATTTCTTCCTGTGAATGGAGAATATGAATATATTCTCAAATAAATACAGACCTCAAATAAATGGTATGGAAGTATTTGCTTCAGACTGTGTGACTGCTACCAACTGAACAAGCAAACTAAGTTTTTATAAGGTCTTTACATGTTTCCCAACATCCCTGACATACAATCCCACCCATTAGAGTTGTCTTTTCTCAAGGCTGAAGTTACTACTTTTTTTCCTTTTTGGACTGGTTTATATCTACAAAACATATCACTGCAATTGACACATACAGCCCCCATGAATGTAGACACTGTTACTGACATAGTCACAGACACACTTGTTCACAGCCACTTTGGGTCTATGGATTTAAGAGAAGAAGCTGCATCAATTTAAGTCACGTTCACAATGACAGAATTGCATTCAGTCTCAGGGTTGTACTCACTTTGTGCTGAGTTGGCCCTTTCTGTTAGGACCAGAAGGGGGGTAGGGGAAGAAACACCTTTTACCCAAACAGTGAAAATGCTATAAAAAAGTCTGTGTATGCAGCCCAGATCTTATAAGGAAGTGTTCTTAAACATTTATTTCTTGAAACACAAGGTTTCAATCATCAGCCAGCAGGGACTCTGGGGTCATGATCTTCCCTGTATGCAACCCCCTCAAAGTTCTCCTTAAAGGTCAGAGAGTTTTCCCCTCTACAAATGAAGCTGCCTTCCAAACACTTTGATTACAGAATGAACAGCTTGCAAAACTCTTAGCATTGTTTACTAAGAAAGAGGCAAACTCTTTGTAAAGATATTTCATATTCCTACTCTCTGTAGACTCTTAACAAATGAAAGGCCTGCAAAATCTTGAACGTTTATTAAGTCTGTCAGCAACAAGTAAGTTGAGAAGAACACTGTATGTTAATTGAAGAAGCCCACTGAGTGCCTACATTGTATTTCTCAGCTATCTGGCCAGCTTAAAGTGCTTGTTACACCTTGGTATGCTGGTATACCCTTAGTGTGTTAGCATATACATATAATGAACACTTGTGCTTGGCATTAGCTGGACTCATGTCAAAAGTAAATTGCTGGGAGGTTACAGGGAATCTGGAATATCTTCTGAGGAAAGGCAGAGGTTTAAAGAAAAAGCATGAAAAAGAATGCTTTGCAGCACTTAAACACAAAACAATGCCTTTAGGATGTATTTGCAAATCCTGATTTGAATACTTTAAAGATTTTTAGGACTAGAAAGATTAATAAGTACCACCAAAAGTCAGAACTAAAATCAAGAGTTATCTTCTGCAGAACTTGAGACTTTTAAAAGAAGTTATATTTTATTTTGGTAAACATTCTTGCTTCTCCCCTTGCTCCTATTTGACTGGGCTGTCTGGTGTCTGAACCCTACAGAGCTGCCATGCTGCAAGTAACACCAGACATATTTCTTTTGTATCTGCCAGTGATAAGTCATATTACTGAAATTAATCCAAGAGAGTATACCTGTTAATTTCGCTTTAGGTGGATTCTATTAAAACGTGAAAATCTTGGCAAGCACCAGGGTGAGACTTGCCCACTGTCTGGGTCCCTTTCCCACCCAGCCAACAGGGCAGACTTTTTAGTTCATTATCACCTCATCAGTGCTCCTGTCAGCTGCCAGCAGCGAGAAAGGACTAAGCCACTTACTAATTCCCGGCCTTTCCGCCTCCACTGAAGCAGCAGTAAATCCAGAACAGATGGATACTCTTTAACCCTCTCAATCCAGACACCTACTCTAATCAGTCTAATCAACCTACTCAACTCAGAACAAGGAATGACCGACAGATGCAGGATGCTGGAGGGACCAAACTGTTGCAGCTCAGACCCCTCCTGCCCAGTACCACTGCTATGGGTGCAACGCCAACAGCCGAGCAGGTCAAGAGCAGGACAGAATAAACAAATAAACAGTGCTCTGCCAGCTCAAATGGTTTTGCATACATAAAGGCTTAAAGAAAACCATCACTGAGTTGAGAGAAAAATATATGAAAAAAAAAAGTTGTCCTATATTCATTCTAGAGCTTGGCAACTTTATAAAGTGTCTTGGCTACAGTAACACTGCACACCTAGAAACATTTCTGAATGCCATTTAGAATGAATACATTTCAGTCTTGCCTTTCTGGAGCATCTTATTTATAAAAAAGACATGGCACACAGGAACAAATTCAGAGAGTAATGACCAAATGATAGTGCATTTATAAAACCAAAGTCTTAGCCTGGGAAAAATTCCAAAGTGGTGGCTCTGAATACAGATCAGCACATGGCATTAATTCTTAGGAGCATCACAGCTTAGTCACCCTTATCCCAATCAGGCTGCTTTTTAACCTCAGAAGCCTTACTTGTGTAATTGCAGCTTCTCTCTTTCGTACATTTTCTACATGTACATGAAATCCTGTTGGAAGGAGCAAGATAATAAAGAAGAGAAAAAGAAGAGTCACTTGGCATCTTGTCTTGTGTCACTTAAGAAATTTACTTAAGGTAAACTCCTGTTTACCTAAAGGTCTAACTGAACTGTCTCAAACCCAGGAGAGCTTGATAAAAACAAAAAAAATATAACTTTATTTCACCACAAATACTCTTCATTAAACAGTATAAAGTCCATTTTTTTGTCCCTGCATCTTTGATAAGAAAATTGTGCCATTCTCTTAGCATTTTAGTTTTTCTTTTATATGCCACACAGTCAAATTTTAACCTGCATCTCTGTATTTGCATTTTTTATAACTGCCGACCTTAAAAGTTTTATATGAGTAATACATATCATAACAGCTCATTTATTCACTAACATAATGCATTTATTACCCATCTTCAGTCAGAAAACTGGCTTTCCACACGTAATGTTTTAGAAAAATTAATCATTTTGATGCTCAGCTAAGGAGCTCCTTAGCTAACAATGACCAAAATTTGCATTTGCAAGATGAGAAGCTGATTCTACAGTGGTAGAACAGCCAGCCTCCTATGAGCAGGAGAAAGACTGCTTTAACACTGGCCAATGAAACTAGAACTCACACCCAAACACCTTTGAGGACAATTACAAAGCTTAATGATTTTAGAAAAACTCATTCAAAGCTATCTTTTCTTAACTATTACTATGTGAACAGTCAAAAAGTCAAAAAACTGCTTTATTGTAACTGTGAAATGGAGTGCAAAAATATTTGTTCATGTGCCTGTTACAGTTCTGTGAATTTTCACTGATGACACAATGAAAGACAGCAAAATTATGTAGCAAAGCAGAAAAAAACCCCACAGAACTGTCATGATTGGAAAAGACCTCTAATATCACCAGATCACCATGCCCAACAATATAATAATAATAATAAATAAGAATAATAATACAAACAAACCAATCACAGAGCAACAACAAAAAACCACCAAAATCAAGCCAAAAATACCACACACCTCACCATCCCACTACAGCACGTCCTGAAGTGCCTCATCTACACATTTTTTTAATATCTCCAGGGATGGTGATGACTTCACCACCCATTCCAGCACCTGACTACTTCTTCAGTAAATAAATCCTTCCTAACATCTCATCTAAGTCTCCCCTGCTGCATCTTAAGGCCAATTCCTCTTGTTCTGACATTATTTACCTTAGAGAAGAGGCTGCACCCACCTCGCTACAACCTCCTCTCAGGCAGCTGTAGAGAATGATAAGGTCTCTCCTCAGTCTCTTCTCCAAACTGAACTCCCAATTCCCCAGCCTCACCTCACAGGACTTGTTCTCTAGACCCCTCACCAGCTTGGTTGCCCTTCTCTGAATTCATTCCAGCAGCTCAATGTCTTTTTTGTGCTGAGATGCCCAGAACTGCACACAGTGCTCAAGCTGTGGCCTCGCCAGGGCTGAGTCCGGGGGCACAATCACCTCCTTTTTCCTGCTGGCCATGCTGCTCCTGATCCAGGCCAGGATCCTGTGGCCTTCTTGGCCACCTGGGCACTGCTGGCTCATGTTCAGCTGGGTGCCCACCAGCATCCCCAGGTCCCTTTCTGCAGCCTGGGGCTGCTGGGGGTTGTTGTGACCGAGATGCAGGACCCGGCCCTTGGCCTCACTGTCCCTCAGACAATTGGCCTCGGCCCAGTGATCCAGCCTGGCCCAGCCCCTCTGCAGAGCCTCCTGCCCTCAGGCAGATCAACACCCCCACACCACTGGGTGTTGTCTGCAAACCTGCTGAGGAAGCACTCAATCCCCTCACCTAGATCATTGATAAAGATATTGACCAATACTGTCCCCAAAACTGAGTCCTGGGGGCCACCACTGGTGACCAGCCACCAGCTGGATTTAACTGTGTTTACTACAACTCCCTGGGCCTGGCCAGACAGGCAATTTTTAACCCAGAAAAGAGCACATATTCTAAAGAAATGTTAGAGTGACACTGAAAATCTATGGTTCTTTGTTAAATAGCAATGTAATTATATTACATAAGAACAGAATATTTGTTTTTTTAAAGTAACATCGTTCAGTCATGGACCAAGCTATCAAATAGCCTGCTATCACCCTCAAAATAGAAAGTGAAAGTTAAGAGCACCTACTAGCAAGGTTTTAGGAATAAATTATTCTTCAACAATAAAAAAGAAACAACTCATTAAAACATCCTTTCGGTGATTATGACTAACCTATGGTGTGGAAGTGGCTTGACTGAAATATTTTGGAACTAATCATTCCAAAGCTTTTAGGAAAGTATGTGATCTGAAATGTCATGAGAACTATGACTCCTAACCTCAAAGAGCCTGGGAAGCACTGTGTTCCTGAAGCAGAATACCTTGCCTGAGAACATAACTCTTTAGAGGGGCCAAAAGAAATATCAGAAGTTCAACTGTCTTGCGGCACAGAATGTGTCTACAATGTCAAATTTGGGGATATTAATACATTCAGCACCATTTCAAGATGACCTCTGTCAGTGCTGAGAAGCTGTCTGAAAGAGACCTGGGGGTCCTGGTGGACAGGGGG
>JAOEGS010002383.1:0-17742 GCA_025447755.1 Corythornis vintsioides
GAAGGAAGGAAGGAAGGAAGGAAGGAAGGAAGGAAGGAAGGAAGGAAGGAAGGAAGGAAGGAAGGAAGGAAGGAATGTGACATGGCTCTGCATCCAGTAGATACACTGGCTTTCTGTAGCACTTTTTGGTTAGGCAGCTGCAGAGGAGCAGCTTCAGAGCTGGGCTGTTAAGGGTGATCAAGAAGATGAAGAGCTGCTGTCAAACAGAAAGCTTTGGTAGCTGGCTGAGCAGAGATATGGCTGCTCTTCCTGAGCCCACAGGGAGGAAGGGAGTTTATGCTGCGATGGTAAAGAGCTGTTGGAGACAATAAATAGGGATAGACTGGCCATCAATAAATGGGAAACCTCAAGCTATCAGGGGAAGGAAGTTCTGGAGCAGCCTCTGTATAGCAGGAGTGTGAGATGTGAACTTACCCAGCGTGGTAACAAAGCTGCTTTTGTTTCTGGAAGGGTTTGCCAGCCAGGGCTGCTTGCTGCACTCACAGGAGAGTGGACCCAGAGGCACATGGTGCTGACAGCAGCGATGCTGAGGTTTATTGTCCCAAGTGCAGTCAGCTCCAGCCAGCTGAAGGTTGTTCATGTTGCAGCAGTTTTCCAGAAGAAGCTGGAGGGTCAGGTCTAGGCAGACTGCAGGATGGGGGAGGTTTCTGCAGGAAAAGGCACCAAGCTGGGAGTGGGGAGAAAAAAAAAAGAGGCTTATCTAGCATTTCTGGATATTGTGGGGCCAGCAATTGTATCCTGGGCTGAGAAAAGAACTGCTGCACCTTTGGATTCATCATGGCTGTAGATTACTCTTCAGTGGTGTCAGAAACATCTAAAGGTGTCAGCGTGGCCCTCACCAGGGACTGGGGCAAGTGTTGCCAGTTTAATGTCAGTACTAATGTCTTTCAAAGAACTTGTCTCTTTTGGCTGTTTGCCCTGCCAGGCTGCCCAGGTGAGACACTCCAGCAGGGAAGGAATGGGGGTTACAGTGCTTGCTGCTTTCATTTGAAGAAAGAACATAGGAAACACTGGACAGAAAATCATTGCCATTTTAACATCTGCTTTTCCCTTTGTCAGTGTGTGGTGTGCAGTCGTTGCTAGAAACATGACATGTACATTTTCCAAACCAACAGCTAGGTCAGCAGGGGCCTGATTCTCAGGCATTTTGAGGTTTGGGTGACATTTTTGCCCTCTTTCCCAAACTGTACCAACCTGTCTTCCAAAGCACGGGTATTCAGTGTGTCATTTGATGCCTCACTGTGCTGCCTAACACTTTGTAACCTTCCTGTCTGTTAAAGGATATCTTACATATGCAGTGGAAATTCCCTTCCAGCTTCTGTTGTTAACAAAACAGAGGAAATAAATCAGAAGCAAACCTACAGGCACCGTGTCTGGCCTGGCACAAACCAGTTCCATGGTTATCTTCTGCATTTTTCCCATCTCTCTGAAATTCTCTTACCTACTGACACGGTGAGAACTACATGCTGTGAAAAATCACAGTGTCTATGTTATATATTTCTGACAAGCCCTGGTATTATCCAGGGAACAATCCATTACTTATATATCAAGAGGTGAGAGTATGTGCCTTTAACTCATGTTAACTCACCATGATTTCAAATATAAACATTTGCCACAAGTGGGTAAGTAAAATTGAAGGCATTAGGATTCTGTCGTGTCCAGTTACAGTCAACCTTCCATTATAGCTTACTTCAGAAAATAAGAAACAGTGGGGTTTTTTATCTTTTTTTTGTTTTTTATTAACAGTGGGGTTTTTGGCTGGGCTAAGCAACTGGTTTCTTGTTGAAATGTTTCAAAGAAATGGTGCTTTTTTTTTTTTTTTTTTCCCCAAATACTTTCCAGGAGTGAAATATCCTCCCAGATATTTTAAGAAATGACCAGATCTTGTTAGGGCCAATGCTAATAGTGGCTGGGTGCCTGGGGCCAGATGTGGTTAAGCAGTTAGAAGCTGGATGCCTAGATGGATTTCTGGATATATTGTGATGAGCAGTTCTCTGATGAGATCAGAGCCTGTTTCTCAGATGTATCAGTGAGGGCTGCAGCGAGCTTTTAATGACTTAATTTTAAGCACTAAAATTAGCAGGCTGAGGTGGCTGGGGTGCTGAGGACCATGCCCACCCCTGCCAAGGGCTGCAGTGAGGGTCTGTCTGTGTCCCCAGAGCCAGCAGCAGCCTTGCCTGGAGCCAGAGCTGCAGCTGAGATGCCCTTGTCTGCCAGAGCCCACCCAGGGCAGGGCTGCTTGCTCCTGTGGTCTCAGCTGTGGGCAGGAGCCTCTCCTGTGTCCATCACTTGCAGCACTCAGAATATCCCCTCCCCTGTGCTCCAGGGTGGGGGCTGAGGGTGTGGACTGATGGGATCCCCCTACACCCTGTAAAACACCCTGCTCATGTTTTGAAGACAAGTCACCCCAAACTTCTGTTACCATAGAGGAAGAAAAGTGCAAAGTGAGTCACTCCAAGCTGTCCTCTTGTTAGAGCCCAGGATGGATCCTTTCTGCTGTTGCCTCTTTGGATGTCAGCCCGAGTACCTTCATTGCTTGGAAAATCCATCTAGCAGCTTTGCCATCCAGCCTACACATCTCTGATCACAGCAGCACTGGCTGATGCATGCTTTGGGCCAGCAAACCCTAGCCCTGCTGATCTCTACTCATAAATCCTGAATGCTTTGATGAACTGCTCACCCAGAGGAAGTTTCTGATGTAAGACCCAAAGCAAATCAAGTTATGCATGACATCAAGACACACTTGCAAAACCAATTTTAATCAATTACAACTACAATTGCATGCTGTACAAGCTGCAACTGGATTGTCTTATGTACCAGCTGATCATATTGGGCATGTAAGATTAAATTAAAGTTTTCTAATTGCATTTAGGAACATACAAAATACTACGGTCTAAAGTGTAGCAAATTAATTCTTGAGGCATAGCCTAATTGGATGGAAATTGATTTATCATGTTTGGACCAAATGAGCCAGTAAGGCATGACTAGTACCAGTGAGGGAAGGAGAACAACATCCCTGTGTCACTAACATTTAAAGGGCATGTCTAAGGGAAATGAGGAGTGTTGTGTTGAAAGGTCTCTCTGAAGAGGGGGGATGTGATACGGCCAGAGACTCCATCATCTGTCCATACAAAGTGCCTGGAAAGCCTTTGATTGTTTCTGAAACTGCAGGATACAGTTGGGTCAGCAAGGATGGGAGAAAATGAGTTGTGTAGGTGCTGTAAATACTGGTGGTGGATGTGAGGGGAATTTCTGCCCATCGAGCCCTTACGCTGTGTTCATGGAATCATCTGGGTTGGAAGGGATCTTAAAGATCAACCAGGTCCAACCCCCCTGCCTTCCACTGCATCAGGTTGCTCAAAGCCCCATCCAGCCTGGTCTTTCCAGGGATGGGGCATCCACAACTTTTTGGGGCAACCTCTTCCAGTGTCTCACCACACTCAGAGCTAATAACTTCCTACTATCTGGTCTAAATCCATCCTCTTCCAGTTTACAACCCCCTTCTCTCTTACTGAAAAGAGACAGTGACTCTTGTATTGATTAGATGGCATGGATCATAAATCACAGACTCGTGATGGTTGGAGAGGTGGGTGTGAAACTGCTGCTTTGCCAGAGTCATGCAGGGTTTTTAGGGAGCTGGGCAGCAGGGCCAGGCTGGAAGGTGGCCACAGAGAAGGTCTTGTTCTCTCCAGGAGGCAGCCTGCCCTAGAGTAGTTTCAGCGTCTCATAGAGCCAAGTAAACTCTGTAACACTTCCCTGTAGTAAAGGCACATAAAGCTTTTGAATTGATCTCCCTGATTCACCTTTTGTAGAAGGTGAATATTCCCTTTCACTCACCTCAAGCTCACTGCTGGGCTGCTGATCCACTCTGGCTGCTGATCTGTGGGTGCAAAAGCCCAGGGAACACTTGCCAGGAGAAAAATACCCATGCTGGAGACTGTGGGTATGTGGCAGGTGTCATCAGTGGAGTATCTGGGCAGATCAGAGGTGGAGATATGGTGCTTCTGCTCAGGTCTGTGATGTTCTACAGCTGTCTGGCTGAGTCCCATGCCTCACTGAATGCTTTGCAGTGGCTAAAGCACAGGGCATTGTTAACAGCTTGTGCAGCACTGGCTGGAGTTTAATACTGACCTACTGAGAAGAGTTTTGCAACCAAAGCCTGGCTCTGGCTGTGGGAAGGTGGGATTTGTGGTGACTTCTCCCTGGCTCAGACAGAGGCTGGGCAAGAGTGATGGGAAATCATCTTTGGAAATTCAGGACAGCAGCCTTTCTTATTCAGTGGTGGTTTTGGAGGCAGGGAGAATCTCAGCAATATTCCTAGTGGTGAGTGGGCCTGATGTTGGCCTCCTTCAGAGGGTCAGAATCACCTGCTGTGTGTCACTTCACACCCACCTCTGAGACACTGAATGTTTTCCATTTACTCAAATATTGTATCAGAAAAGAGGATTTCAAACTGATGGGGTTTGGCTGCCACACATGTTCAAGAGATGCTTAATATTATTAATAATACGAGTAAAATTAAATTTGCTTATCACAATGAGAGGAAGAAGAATAAAGTTTATTAAATCTCCCCACCAAAACCGCTGACTTACTGAAAATAACAAGTCTTCATTAAGAAGCTAATTTGCCATAAAAAATTGCTTTCCTTATGGAAAGGGACCGATTGCTCTGGTTGTGGGCAGCCCACAAACATCTCCTGCAGAAGAGCTGTGCTTGCTTGAATGTTAACTGCACAAGTCCTTGTAGTTCTGCTCTCCCCAAAGTGAAATGAAACTTTTAATCAGCTGGAAAATGAGAGGCTGGCATTTGGGGTAGAGATGTAAAAGCTGAGGGGAGCTACCACAGGCACCCCAGGGAAGGTCCAGCTTTCAGGTGAACTGAAAGGGATGTTTTTCCTTTTAAAAAATCAACAGGGTGAAGCTGTTTAAAACCTCACAACTGATTGGTGTCACTAAGACTTATTTTGAGGCCAAACAACCAAATCCTGTCTGTAAAGGATGCATCCACAGTTTAGCAGAGCCCTGCAGTTAGTCACAGCTGGGCAGCCTGTCCTAAGGCCAGTGAGGGAGTAACCAGACTGACTTTCTCTTTTCTCCCTTTCTGCCAGAGGACACAGCAGATCCGAGGCAAGGAAGCTTGTTTGCTGGGCAGGATATTCTCACCAGAGATATTCAACAGCTGTGAAGAACTCAGCTACTCCCAAAGTTGACTCTAATCTTGCAGCTCCTGGTGAGTTCACCTTGTGAATCTGTCATGTGAATATTGTGCAGCAAAGCAGAGGAAGGGGATGGATTTGATATTCCTTCATTTCTTGTTGCTCCCCCCCCTACATGTGGGCTTCCAGAGAAATGTTAGGCAAAATAAGCCTTTTATTCTGGCTCCAGGGAGCACCAAAACATAGGATGAAGCAGGGTGCAGTAAGATCTGGAGTGTTCAAATGAAATACTTCTTCAGAACAGTGGGATCTGTGTGCTGATGTCCTTCAAGTCTGGTTGTTAAAAGCAACCATCCACTGTTGCACAAAGCAGAAAAGCAGAATATCCCCCCTTCTAACTTTATAACCCAACAGCCCTCTGTGGATGGCATTTTTCTACCTACTACAGAGAGAACCTGGCTGCTGACTGCAGCCAGATAAAATGGGGAGCCCAAGGCACGTGGCAGTGCTGGCAGCTGGCAGATGACACAGTGTCAGTGACTCTGCATTTCACACCCAATTGCTATTTATTTGTAACATATTCAGTGAGCTTGCAGGATAACAGCACTAAGATCCAGTATAGATTTGAACAAGTGAACATTTCTAAGACATGTATTTAAAATTTTCAGCTAGTGCTGTCAAGCACATGGTATCACTTGGTATTTTAGCTGTGTGTGGCTAGAGCTCAAAACAAGGCATGGCTTGGAGATGGGACATCTCCTGCCCAGCCAAAGCTGTGCTCTGTGGTTCTGGGGCAAGTAGCATCAGCACAACTTTGCAAGCTGAAGACCTTCTTTTGGCCTCATTGAAGCCACCACATCTGTTCTGCTTCATATCAGTTGTGGATCACCCTCTGAGCCTTCAAATGTTCACATCCTCTCCTCTGGTGGTGGCAGGGCAAAGGAGAAATGGAAAAGCAAGAAGAAAAGGCCAGAGACAGACACAGATCATGAGCAATCCAATGCTGTAAAAAGAATAAATCCCTGTGAAGTCCTCTGGGATTATTTAAAGGAGGTGGTAAATGACTCAGAATAAAAATCTAACATAGTCCAGGATCACCAGCTGTGCTTTCCTTCCCACGGTCTAGCAGTGACTGTGTGCTGTCTGACAATGAAAACAATCAGCCTCTGCTGCTGGAGTTCACAGGTTGCCAGATTTACAGGCATTGAGACAGTCCTGAAGGAGAAACTACCCTTTGACCAGGGCAGAGACCTCCTGCCTGATTTCTCCTAAGAAGCTTGTTTTGGGGTCAGTGAGTCCCAGTCTCAGGGGTTAACTGACTTTGTTAGGACATTTGTATTAGTGATGCTTTTAGAAATGCTTAGTAATAGCTGTTGCATATCAGGAGTTGATATTTTAAGGCATTCATAAGCCACCTGTGCATCTGCTGGCCTCATAATAATCTTTACAAATTGATTAACTACTTATCCAAACACCCTTTAACTAACCCTTTGGAAGCTGTTTATAATTACACCTCTAACAGAACATTTCACTCTGCTGCTTCCCTGACCTTGGGCACAGTGCAAGAGGAATCAAGTGCATTAATTCCTCCCAAGTCCAGCTAATGATAACCATGAGGCTGCATTTTCCTGTGGATCAGCACAGTTCAGCCAGGCTTCCCTGGCACAGGGAGCTGCCTGCTTGTGAGGTTGCTCTGGTGCAGAACATAGGGCAGGATGCTCCCAGTAGCACAGTGTTGCTCCCAGGAGCCTCCCAGTAGTTGCACTGTGCTCCAGGGGGATGTCTGTCTTGGGAGACTGAGAGGAGACCCCATTTCTCTACAGCTCCCTGACAGGAGGGTGTAGCCAGGCTGGTGTTGGGCTCTTCTCCCAATTTACTGATGATGGAACAAGGGGAAATGGCCTCATGTTGTGTCAGGGGAGGCTTAGATTAGATATTAGGAATAAATTCTTTCCTGAGAGAGTGGTGAGGCCCTGGAACAGGCTGCCCAGGGAGGGGGCAGAGTCACCATCCCTGGAGGGGCTTAAAAAACAAATAGATGTGGCACTTGAGGCTGTGGACTGGTGGAGAGAGAAATGTTGGGATGAAGGTTGGACTGGATCATCCTAGAGGTCCTTTCCAACTATTATAATTCCATGATTCTATGATTCTGTTCCAGGCTGAGCAGGAGCAAGCTCAGAGCAGGTGCAGTTAACACTGAAGGGACATGTGCAGAGCTTGTGTAGATCAGCCCAGCTCTGCTGCTTCCTTCAGCTGTGGGGCTCTCATCAGCTGGAAGTCTCTTGGGGCAGCTGCCTGAAGGCTCCTGAAGGTGCAGTTCCTATTCACCATCTACTTTTCTCTTTGCTGAAACAAGAAAATGTTCCACTTTTCCATAGGATGTTGTCCATGCCTAGTAGAGATCCCGAGCAGCAGGCTCTGGTGTGAGCATGGAGCACTTTGCTTCTAGATACCATGACCCTGCAGTAATAATGGCTGGGATCTGCCAAAATAAATTCAGTGACTGTGTTATGGGAAAGGTACAAGGTGGAGGAAAAGAGAAAGGAAAGCATTTTCATTGGGAAGGATGCTGTTTTAAACAAAACCCACTCCTTAATTAAAAGAAGAATATTCACCAATTTTAGCCACCTCTAGAAGCTGCTCCTTGCAAAGCAGCAGGAGGATTTCACTGACAACAAATTATTCTCATCAGAGATTCACAGAAATTTTAACATTTCAAGTTTTAATAGCTCTGCTGATGCAGGTGGCTCATTTCAAAACAGGCCATAAACAAAGCTGTTTCAAAACAGATTTGATTTAATAGTGATTACTGCAAGGAAGCACATTCCTTAGTCACTCAGACCTTCAGAAATCTGTGTTTTCTGGGGACATGCTCCAGTAGTGTGAACAGAGGAGTCTCTGTGGTGTCAGTTGCAGATCCTGCCCATCAGGAATAATTGTGCTTCACTTATCTTTTCCCTGTCCCATGCAGCCTCAAACCCAGCCCCTCACAGGCATCCACTCCTCCTTTTTACTCACTAAAGAATCCAGGTTTGTCTTGACCCCTTGACATCTGTTTCCCCTCTTGCAAGAATATCTGCACAGTGGCAAACTGTCTGTGATCAGGCAAGATTTATTGTTTCTCTGATTCCTGGAGCTGAAAATATTAACGATGTAAAATATTGATTTGAGAAAAGCAAACCTGTGAGTTGTCCAATGAGCCTCTGCTGGGGCACGGTGCTGGGGTGCCCATCCACTCTCCATTTTCATATTTATTGGGAAGTGAAAAATCAGGCATGTCAAGCTGTTCAATTTCTGAAGTGAAGTACTTCTCTCCCTCAGATGCACATGAATAATTCTCATTAACCTTCAAGGGATTAATGCAGTTTCTTGCAAATGGCTGCAATATACAGTATTTAATATTTATGCTTTCCATATGGCTACTGCTGTCATACATTCTTGTCCAACACGAGGCACAGTTAATGATATTTTAACTAAATGTGGTCTGGAAGACCTGGATGTTTGAGGGACAGTTGTGCCCATCTCCATTTTTATGGATGCTATTTGAACCTCATCACAAAATTCCTAGAGAGATTAAATCAGTTGCTCTACTGAAACATTATGTTCAGCTGTCCTTACAGCAGAGTAAATGTGATGCTGTCAGGTGACACAGGAGACAGAGCCAGCTCTGTACTGGCCATGCAGTGCCTAGAACACACAGGGGAGGAGATGAGCTGGGAATGGTTTCCAGGCTGGAAAACAGAACAGGAGAGAGGAAAAGAAACCTGGTGAAGGGCCCAGCAAAGCAGTGCCAGAGACTGGGAGAAAACAGTGGTCTGTTCTGTCCTCTGGTTAGTCCCTGGCCTCCCCAAGATACCTGTGCACTGCCCTGGGTGTCACCTGCACTGGTGTAACTGTCTGGTGAGGGGTGAGGGCTGCCCTGGGGTGTATCCATCACTGGGATGATTGTTGGGCTCTCAGACTGAGCCCACAGGTTGATCGGTATTCAGCCTGTCAGATCAGACTGACAGATGCCAGATACACTGGGTATGTATCAGGGATGAAGCAGTTTTTAACATTCTCTTAGCATTTATTTCCCCCTAAAATTGAGGTTGATACCTTTTTAAATAATGCAGACATAGATTTTATCTGAAGCTTCTTGGCACTATTCAAAATCAACTAGGAACTTTATTGCAGTCTTCTCATTTCAATTTTTCCTGTAATCTGCTGCACGTTCCCTCTTTGAGAGACATGTTGCTTTATTTTCCTTTCTTTCTTTGCCACCCCTTGTCCCAGAAATGAATATATTCAGAATTTCTATTCAGTGTCAAGGCAGATGTCAAGATTTTCACTGTAGATCTCCTCAGGAGCCTTGCACATCAGCTTTCCACTGAAGAAACCAGACACAGCTGGGAAACATTCTTTGGCTGCTTCATTTATTTACATGTCCATGCATTGCTGCACAAGGAGAGATGGTCACAGACTGCAGGCAGGAAACCTCCTACTCCTGGGATCTCAGCCCAAACACTTCTGCCCAATAGCTCTGTCTGCTGAAGTGATCAAGAGGGAAAGCAGACAGCTTGCTGTGGCTTCCTACTTAATGCACTGAAAATCCTCTAGCAAGTAGTTTTCCTGCTCCATCAGCTCCATGTCCCTCCTGTGCTGAGGGCTCCAGAGCTGGACACAGGGCTCCAGGGGAGCTCTGCCCAGAGCAGAGCAGCAGGATCCCCTCTCTCCAGCTGGGATCTTTAGAAGAGGCTGAAGAGTGGGTGAATGTCAGGGCTGTGGAGTTGTCTTGCTGACACAGTTGGCTGCTGGTCATTTCTGGCCTGCTCAAAGCATCTGGAGTGGGGTTTTTTCTTAGTTATAATTGCAGACACACTTATATTTTAAGGTCATCCAGTGCCAAGCAGGGTCATCACAGCTCATTAAAGCAAAATTAGCTTCCCCATATTTGCCCTTCTTGCACCAAAAAACAAATGCTGCCTGTCATGGTACAGTATGTGGCCTATGAGCGTGCCCATAATTAAAAGGTTGAGCTACTCTTGTAAACAAATTACCATGAACAAAGGGGTTTACAAATGCTGGCTAATTAGTTTGGATTCCCTAAAGCTTTTAGCTGCTTTTTTTTTTTTTTGTTTTGCCTTTTTTTTTTTTTTTAATTCAATAACACAGTGTAAATTCTCCAGCCTGAAAACTCTAATAGGAATTGGCAGAAAACTAAATAATTGATATTGTCAGCGATTGCAGCAGCAAGGCCTGCACTGGTATTGTCTGCCAGTGAGCAGGGCTGCCCTGATTTCCTGAGAGGATAAAGAACTGGCTTTAATGAATTAACAATATAAATAGTAGACAGCTGGCTTTCCACAGCAGCTCAGGAGGCAGCATTTCCAGTGGAGGCTTTGGACCAGTGCAAAAACCCTCAGACAGGGGCTTGCTGAGAGCCAGGCTGGTCACCCCTCTGTGCTGAGGCCAAACCTTTGCTTTATTCTCTGTAGACACCTATTGAAGTGTCCAGGCTGATTGCCAAGGTTGGAGGGAACAGGGGCCAGCTCTGCACCTGAGCAGATACCAAAGGCAGTGTGGGGAAGGAGGAGGATCCTTCAAGCCACACGAGCTGCAGCTGCTAAGAGGGTGGTGGAGGGAGAGATTTATTGGAGCCCATCAGCCTGGACAGGGGCTGTGCTCTGGCTGCTCCTGGGCTTGTGTGTTGTGAAGGTCATGGGAGTGCTTCACCAGTCACCATGTGCTACACTGCCTGCTGGGTAAACTGGTTTGAGAAAGCTGCCCCTCAGCAGGAGGGATGGCTTCTGGGATCTGTTCATGGCTTTGCTGCTCTTCTCCTGGTCCAGGTATTTCTCCTAGTATTTGTCATTTTTTTTTTCATGCTTGATTTAAAGCAAAATGAACTGACCAAACCCCTGGGAGGGCAATTTGGCCACGTTGTGGGCTTTCCTGTGATTTAATCCACCTTGTCCACCTCTATTGTGGTGAGGTTTGAAACCAGCAATTTGGAGGGCTCTGTTCAGATGCCCTCATGGTCTCCCAGCCTTTCCAGACTTTCTCAGGCTGCCTTTTGCAGCCTTACTGATGTAACAAAGTGTAATGTTGTGACAACTCTTGTGTTATATGTAGATTTTTAAGGATTTTTTTTGTTTTTCATGCAAAAGTGAAGCATTTATTCTCTGAAGAAATGTTTGCATTGGATGAGCTCCTGAGGGAAACAGCAGGTTGCCTGCGTGCTCTCTGTGATCAGCCCCATGCTCTCTTTTATCAGCACTCTCCTGTTTGTCCCACTTTGTCACCAAAGCACTCTGCCTGCTTGCAGTAGAAGGTGTTAAGACCAGTTCTCAACCCACTCCTCCCATCTATATACAGAGCTCAAAGCTGATTAGTTTGGTCTCCACCAAAAGCTATTGTTTTAAAGCTATCAGTAGCAGCTGGATCTTGACCTTGCTTCTTCCTTTGATGTGAAGGCAGCTATTGACTTTCAAGGAGACAGGCTGTTATCATCCCTTCCAAAGGAGGTCAGGGAGATGAAACATGAAGAAAATTCAGAGCAAACACTGGGGCCACAGCTCAGCAGAGCTAATAGCAAGTGAGACTGTGGAGAGCTGAGGTGGGCTTTTTGAATATACAGGCCCAAATCCCAAGCTGGCACAAGCTAGTTGTGCTTTGAAGGCAATAACCCAACAATGTGTGTGTATGGTGTCTGAGGATCCAGCCTCGAGCAGCCTTATTGGAGAGCTGAAAGTCCTTGTTGTTGGCAACAATGGCAGAAAGAAAAGGGAACTCTTTTATCCACTTAGGTTTTTTTTCTTTTTTCTGTGTTTGTGAAAAGGCATTGGTTTCCTCTGAGAAACTAAAATAGCTTCATGCAATGAACTGGCAGCTTGGATTATATCTCTTAATAGCCAATGTGAAGCACAGCAGAAAGGCATCCAATTCTTTATAGAGCACCGTGCACAATAATGCCACTCAGAGAGCCCCTTAACAAAGCAGGGAGTTTCAGCACTCCTCTAAGCACACAAACCTTTCTGCTTTCATAACCATCTCCTTCCATTGCTCCCATCTCACATGTGGCCTGAGACCAGTCCTTTCCTCCAGCCACTGCTCAGGTGTGATGGAAAACTGCCCTTCCCCTTGGCAGAGGATGACAGTGACTCCTGGTCTCTCTATCTTCCTAGTATCATGATGCCTCTTAGGAGAAAGACACGACTTAGACAGAATCAGTGCTGCCAGGGGAGCTCAGGGAAGGGGGTCTCAATCTGAGGTGGTGTGTATTTCTGCTTCCAGCCCACAGAAAGGGGAAAGAGGAGAAGCTGGGGTGGGATAATGTGCATGACTTGGTGGTCAGTCAAGGGAAAGAACTGGGCAGGGTTTGAGCTGCAGGTGGGCAGAGAGAACCTGGCAAGGTTAGAGCTGCAGGTGGCAGAGGGAACCTGGCAAGGTTAGAGCTGCAGGTGGGCAGAGTGAACTGGGCAAGGTTAGAGCTGCAGGTGGGCAGAGAGTTGGGACAAACCTTGGAGTGTCCCTAGGGTGGAACCCTGACTATGACCATCCCACTCCCTAGGAGCCCCATGTCACTGCAGCCCATGGGTTTACTGTGGAGCAGAGACAGTGGTACCTGGGCTGAGTGTACAGTGGAAATGGGGCAACTTGATGCCTCAAGAGCTGAGTTCTAAAGGTTTTCTATTCCAGGAAAATCCTGGGTCCTCAATTAGGAAACTCAGTTTACAATCTGATGAGGTTTGTGCAGAACACTGAGTTTTTGTTAATTGATTTTGTTTGCTAGGTACCCCCTTCTCCCACTGCAAAAATTCACTGCTCTGCACAACTGCAGTTTATGGCCACAAAGGTTAAGCTGAACTACATTCAGAACACAAATATCTTTAGATTTATTCACCTTGTCTAGACTTACAGGCTTTGGTTCCCCACCAGTGCTCCTGAGCCACCTGAAGTGCAGACCATAAATTCTTTCTCCACCATGGGATAGGGGATGTTTGTTTCAAGGTCTGGGTGACTTGAGCTGTTTGTGTCCCTGTTGTAAGAACCCATCCAAATGTTATGAGCTGAGAGTAGCAAATTGCAGGCTCAGATTCTCAGCTGGTGTAAACTGGAGTAGCTTTTGTGTTCATTGGAGATGTGCAGCTGAAGTTCTGTTTGGATACAGGTCCTAGGACTTTTCCAGTGCATTTTGAGGGGTCCTCATGTCCCATCTATCTAGTCTGAAACGGGCATTACTAGACCAAAATGTCATTGGAGGCACCTCGTGGTTTCTTAGAGAAATAAAGTTGACTGGCTGTGGCAGTGTGGCGATGGATGGTGTAAGCAAGGGTGTTGTT
This sequence comes from Corythornis vintsioides, assembly GCA_025447755.1. Lineage (NCBI taxonomy): Eukaryota > Metazoa > Chordata > Aves > Coraciiformes > Alcedinidae > Corythornis > Corythornis vintsioides. The sequence goes on from JAOEGS010002383.1 coordinate 13,480, forward strand.
TAATACTCTCATGAAAATAAATCTTCCCTGGTGGAGCCTGGCACTTCTGCTGTGGATAAATGTTTTGATTTTTATTCTCCTTTATTCACCCTGCAGTACAGTTCTGAGCTTTCCCTGGCCAGTAGCCCAGTTTTGTGCACGTAGCCACTCGATTAGCCAGAGAAGTGATTCAGGCAGGGTCAAAGGACTCGACCTCTGGAGCTAAGCAGCCTCTCCTTGCCCATGTGCACACTTCTCTTCCACTCTGCTGGGCAGCACGGGTGGGTTAGCAGCTCCTTCAGGCTGGAGCTCATGATAGGCAGGCCGCAGACTCCCCAGAGACCTAGTTAGATTGTTAGGTGACCATGACTAATACTCCTGCTCTTGAAATAGGTCTCACAGGGGAGAGTATGGCCCAGGAGGTCTGGACATCAGAACAGCAGCACTGGGCTGTCAGCCTGTTCCCATGGTTTTAGATTGCAGCTGGGGATAACTTAATGGGTTTGCTTGGATGTACTGGCAAGCAGGGTGTTCTTTCTGCTTGCTTTTATGTGGGTGTAAAAGGCACCACAAAGATCATGAGTCTTCAGGCAGGTATGCAAAATGTTGAGGTCAGGCAGTGGCTGGATGGACTGTAACATCCCTTGGATGCCCTGGTGAATGATGGTCAGCTGGCTGGCAGTGGCATTCGGAGGCACACTGTTGCTGACCCAGACAGTGTCTGTGTGTCACTGAGCAGACAAAGCAGTGTGCTGCCCTTGTGCAGCAGGGAGGCTGGCATTCACTGATACTTCACCTCCCTCCAAGGTTATGCAGAAAGATTCTCAGGACCAGAGCCTTGGATTCCCAGAGCTGTGCTTGGAGCAAACGGCCACATGGTTGAGTTGCTGGGTGTAATAACACAGAGTGATGCAGCCTCCCTGGTCCTGGGCAGCACTCAGCAGCATGTTCTCAGCTGCTGAGAGTGGAGGGGACCCGGGAGACTCTTGGAGAGAGCTGGGCTGAGCCCAGCAGCCGGCTCAGTAGCTCTTGCACAGTCATCTTGGGGATGTTGCCTGGGAAAATAGAGCAGGAATTAGTCTGGCTCTAACCAATCCTTTAGCAGCTCTGCTGCTCCTGAGATGATAGGAGTTTTATGGGCGCACTGGTGTGTGCTTTCAACTCGCAAAGACAACAGCTCACAAGTGAAATGTCTCTTCAGACAGCCTATTAACATTGCTACGTATTGGCTTGCAAGCAAAACGCCGCTGCTGCGGTGAGCCTGCGGCTGGGGAGAGCCCACCCAGGCACAGGGGGGTCTGGGCATGGGCCGGCTGCTGGGGACACTCCACCTCCAGGCAGCTCTTGGAACAGCAGCGCTCTGCGCAGCCTGGGGGCAGCAAAGCTGGGCATCTCCAGCATCCCGGTGCTGGGAACTCCTCCCGTCCCCTCCAGCCACCCCACTTCTCACTCGGCACTCACTGCCCGTCTTGGGGGTGTGCCCAGGTTGCTCATTTGGCAGGAAAACATCTCCAGGGAGTTTCTCTTGGTCTTGGTGTGGGCTGTCTGGGGAGGAGCATCTGCCTCCTCCGTGGCCTGCTGGCTGTGCCTTTGGAGAAGGGAAATTGGTAAGGGGAAGGAGATACTGGGAGCATGAACAGTGCAGATTTGGAGGTGGCAGAGTAAGGATTAAGGAAGGAAAAATGGGACAACTGCATGTGTAATATTATATAGGAGTGAATATATGTGCATAGGATGGTACAGAGAAGTTTTCAAGGGGCTGAATCACACCAGGCAGCAGCTCCCCAGGCCAAAGCTGCTGCTCTCATGCTAAACTGGGGATCAAATACCCTCCCTCCATCGTGGGGAGTCACACCTTGTTCCACAAGATTTCTATAAATAAGTCTTGTGTTTTTCAAGGAGGTAAAGAATTACAGGATCCCTCCCATTGAACACTTTGTTTTACCAAAAATACAATCTTCAGTTTTATTTTGCACTGGAATATCAAAAAGGAATCAGTGGAGCTGTTTTCTTGCCTTTAAAAAATGGTATATTCATTTAAATTACTATTTTTATTTTTTTATATTGCTTGTGCCTCAGCAGTTAGAGGGTAGGAGCCTGGTGCTATCAGAAGTTGTTGTGATTTGGTGTTTTATCTCCAGAGCTGACTGATGTGTCAGCACAGATGATGGTTATCATGAATATGCATTGCAAGAGATGTATGTTCCAAGTATCTCAAAGTCAAAATGTCAGCTAGGGGTTTTTAATTAAAAAAAATCCAAACCTAAATAAAACACAAACCACCACCAAAATAATAGTAAAAATAAACACAAACAAAAACCCCACTCTAAACAAACACCTGCAAACAAAAAGCTCCCTGGAATATTCTGGTTGTCACCTGCACCCCTGTCTGCATCCTGCAGACATCATTCCAAGGGGATAATCTCCAACTCTGCTTGGATTTGTTTGGACTTGGGCGTTTGACTTCTTCAGTCATGAGATCACTTGGTTTATCTGTCTTATCCAGGGTGAGTTTTGTGGCTGTGAGGAGTAACCCTTGCAAGAGGGAGGTGCCTCCTCCACCCCAAACACCAGCAGCTGCATTGCTCTGCAGGAAAGGGTTTCCTGAGGAGCTCTGCTGTGTGGTGTCTTTGCTGGCATCTTGTCCTGTGAGGACATGAGGAGAACTGGTGTTTGTATCTGGCAATCCACTGGGAACACTGGTGTCAGCTGGATGTTCAGGGGACAAGGTGAAGAGCCTCTGGGGTGTGGGCTGGCAACTGTGAGGAGCAAGCTCTGCTCTCTGCTGTGAAAAACCCATTTCCAGTCCAATTACCCAGAAAATGTGGGTTAAAAAGGCAGTTTCTCTGTGGGGAAAAATTTCTAATATTAAGAAGTTGAGCGAGTGGAAAATTCCTCTGGAAATCTAATGTGGGGCAAATTCCCATAATGATATGCAGTTATTTTTCTGAAGGAATAGGCTGATTTTTTTTTCCTGCTAATTTTCCAAGGGACTGTGCCTCTGTTCTGGAGAACTATTGTATCTCCCAGTGAGCTTTATCAGAAAGGACATGAGAAGCACTTTTATAATGAGAATTAATAAGTTTCTGCTGATTAGTAAGAGATACTCAGCACTTGTCAAACACGGTGGAATTAGTAACAAGTTAATCCATCAAGTCTGAGTCTAGCACCAGTATCTGACTTTTCCAGATGGGGACACAGAAGGATGAAGAATCATGTGCTGAAGGCTATGGAAAAATCAGGAGCAGAGCAGGGATTCTCATGTGCAGGTCAGAGGATCCTCCCAGCACTGCCACTTGCTGCAGAACAGGAATATTCCTCCTGTGCCATGGAGAAGGGATGCTCTCAAACATGTCCCCAAGCCTTGGTGCCCCTGAGCACTCTGGTGCTCTGCCTGCTTCAGATCCAGCTCTCCTCTGGCGAGGTGCCCGTGCCTGGGGTGGCTGGCTCCCTGTGGGCACCACCACAGCAGAGACCAGCCCTTGAGATGAGCTGTCCTCTTGGCAGGCACCAGGCTGCTGGGGCATTCCCGTGTCACCTCTTGGTGAGCTCTGAGTTTGCAGCTCCACCAGTTGGATGTGTTTTCCAGGCAGATGTGTTTTTCCAGGTATTGCAGAGCTCCACTGCAGCTCATTTCCAAGAGCATTAGGTGCTCAAGTACCTTTTGAGAATATGAGGCTATGTCTTTTTTCCCTCGTGTGTGAAATGGAAGTAAGAGCACTTCACACTCCTGTGTGCAGACTGCATTAAAGACATCAAATGTTCCAGGAATAAAGGGCAATAAATAACAACTTTGCCTTTTTGTTATCACACCAGCTGGGACCAGCAGTAGCCACTGGCTCTGCATTTCAGACATCCCCTGAGGTCAGGATTTCTGGCTTACTTCCAGTTTTTAGCAATAATTATTTGGTCAGTTGTACCTGTTTGGCCTTTTGTGTGTGTCTGATGGGAAACAGAGAGAGCTCTTTCCCTGCTTGGATGGGAGCATGTGGATAAGCTGTGTGTGATCAGCACAGCTCCTGCCTTTCTAGAGCAACCTCAGAAACCCGTGTCACTCCCCACTGTGGTCACGTTGTCTGAGTGAGGAACAGAGCCAAAGCTTTGCAGTGTTATATTTACCCCCCTGCTCTTTGGGACATGTGGCCAGGGCCTCTGGCTGGTCTGGGCCAGCCTCAGACTGGAGGTAACCAAGGCACATGGAAATTCATGTGTTGAAGGGAGCTCCAGAGCTCATCCAGCCCAACCCCTGCTGAGAGCAGGGCCATCTGCAACTAGAGCAGGGTG
>JAOEGS010002383.1:17842-50482 GCA_025447755.1 Corythornis vintsioides
GCACTGGCAGGTGCTCTAAGGTCTCCCTGGAGCCTTCTCTTCTCCAGGCTGAACAACCCCAGCTCCCTCAGCCTGTCTTGGGAGCAGAGCTGTTCCAGCCCCCTCTGGCCCCGCTCCATCAGCTCCATGTCCCTCCTGTGCTGAAGGAAACAATTATAATGAAATGATAAAATAAGAAGATGGACAGTTAGAGAGTGAACCATGTTCAGTACTGATGGAGCCCCAGCAGAGTCTCCATGGCTGGAGAGCTTTTGTGCATCCCTGCAAGGAACCCAGTGTTTCCACTCATGTTACAGTAACATCCAGAACAATTGCTGTGGCAGGAGTGAGCAGAGACACCCGGGGGAATTCCTTTAAGCACAGCAAGGAACTCTGCTGTGAGCTGACAGAAAAGCCCTGGCACAGGGCAGCAGCTGGGTGGGCAGGTCCCTCTGTCCCTGACTGATGTGGCAGTGCCTGATGTGCCAGGATGGCAGGAAGGGAGCACGAAACCCTCTTTGTGCCCAGGCAGATCTGCTCTGGACACCTGCTTGATGTCAAAGGCAAGAAAATGTCCAAAAGTAGAAGTTAGCAAAAGAGGCACAAAGAAAGAAGAAAGCAGCATTATTGTTAAAACTGGCATTAATTTGCATTTTCAATTTAGGCTCTCAAATGGCTCTTGGGGGTAATGAGCTACCTGAATCAAAACCCTATTGAGGATTGAAATTGTTTTTAATTACAATGCAGAATAGACTGAATGGCTTGAAGGAGGTGCCCTTTTACTCTGTGTCTGCTGGAAGCAGAGCAGAATTCCTGGTGGCAGCTCTAAATATTGTGATTTGCAGTAATGATGTGAGGCTGTCAGGAAATTCCTACCATTCAAGAACAGTAGCCATCAGTTTTTATTTGATAGTGCCTCACCCCTACCCCTCTTCTCCCCATCCTTGTTTTCCTATGCAGGAGAATCTTTGAAACCCAAGTAGCTAATGGTATTTAACACCTCGGCAAAAGAGATGCAGGAACAAGAAAATGTAACTTCTGAGAGCCAGAGAGCAAACCAGGTTTAGCACCCATGGTAAACGTTGTGACTCTATGATAAAGATGTTAATATTTGGACATAAAGCACATGTTTCATTGGACAGGGGAGCAGAGGGTGGTTGGAGGTTCTCTACTCATCTGTGAAAAGAGGCATGAAAATACCCACCTCTGCAAAGGAAAGGAATGCTTCACCACCAGGGAGCAATGCCATTCAAATCCTTACAGGAGATGCTTGAGCTTTCTGGGCAATATTTAGTCCTTAAGTGTGGAGGGATTCCTCTTCTGGCTGTGTGAGTGCAGCCACAGGTACTGAGGGTCACAAGGGCAGTGGTGCCTGGTGCCATGAACACAAGCTGAACTCACTCAGCGTGGCCATGCAGTCCTGGTCAGAAAGGTTTTAAGAACAGCATTGAGTCAGGGAAAGGGAAATGTCATAGGAACCCTCCTTATTCATTGCCTTTCATGTAAATGATTTTCTGCTGTCTTTTCTTCCCAAAGTCTGGCAGATTTATATCAAGGACTCCCATGCTCCAAGCTTCTCCCTCTTGTAGGGACACTGAACACTTGGGAGCACTTCTGTTGCCTGAAGATGTGTGCCTGGTGCCTTTAGAGATATGCTGGCATGTCCTGCCTCACTCCCAGCTTTACTCCAGAGGGTCTGTGGGGGATGTGTCACCTCTGCCAAATGTACTCTGGGATCTCAAATCTCTCCCCTTGTATAGTTCATAGTTTCCCCTGTCACTTTAGCTCCTGGAACTGTGACCCCATCAAGTCTGCACTGTGGAAGTTTTCCTGAAACCTTTGCTGACCAAGTGCTTAGGAGTTTTCAGTCTGAGCAGTTGCTCTGGTGTTTGAGGAGTTGCATTTTCCTTGTCCCCAAAGACCAGAGGAACCTGGGGGAAGGATTGAAGTTACCAGCACAGAGGAGTGGGAGCTGCTGTCCTGGGATAGCAGTGGAGGGTTTTCTGTGTGCACAGCATCAGCATTCTGTGCTTTAGCATAACCACCTGCACCAAATGAAACATTTCCTTGAGTTATTTTAATCCATTAGCAATGGATTTCAGGAACACACCAGTAATGTATGTAACATGCACCCAGGAGAAACAACAAATGGTTAGTTAGAGAATTTAGATTTTAATTAAGTAGATAACGTATGTTTGTATTTGGTCTTATAAATGAAAATGTATTCACTGTAGAGTAGCTGGGTTCTATTAGGTCTCCCTGAACATAAAGAGAAGGGTTGATTATTACTGATTACTGAACTATTAGAGGGTTGTGCCTTGAGCTGCTTGATTGTAGCTCTGCTTGCCTCTGTTGCTAAAAGGGCTCTTGTCTGCTACCCAGATATGTGTGAAATAGTCAGCGCTTGAACTCAATTTGGAAATTAATTCTAGGTTACAAAGCTCAGCAAATGATACAAATAATAGAGCTGGTTACTTCTCTCTGGTCATAACAGCAGGTTTTCATGGCTGGTGGAAGCTCGTAGCAGGCACGCTGTACATCACTCCCACTCACCAGAGGCCAAGGTGAATGTGCTGCTAAAAGAAAGGGTCACAGCAAGAAAAGAGCTCTTGGAAGTGAAAAGCAGACTCGGAGCTCTCTCAGGGTATTCCCGTGCTCTCTGATGTCTCCTTTGCATGGCAACATCAAAAGATTACAAGCCATACAATACACTTAGGAAACTGCCTTATCTCTGGGTACCTTGTGAATATTAATTAGATAAGCACAGCAATGCCTTAGGAGGTAGCCAAACACTGTAGTGGTTTAGCAGTAGGGAGGCTGAGGCATAGAGTTGTTAAGTGATCTACCTTTGAACAAGATCCCATCATGGGATGCAAATCTCCCACCTCCAGCCACTGGCTCTGCCTCTGGTGTGCTGTTTATCCATGGGCTCCTGTCTGCCAGCTTACCTCCAAATGCTGCTCTTCTTATTTCTAAAGCCAGGGCTGAAGCATTAAGTGAAACACAAGATTTCAGGGGTTTCTGTAATACAAAGGACTCAAGTTTTGGAGCTGTCCCAGCCGCTTTCTCATGGCAGAGCAGGCAGGAGGCTGGAAGTTCTGCTTCACACATGAAGTGATCTCTTTTGATGCAAAATTGCCAGGGAAGGGGTTTGCCCAGAAGGTAGCAGGGCCAGATGATACCCAGCTGTCCAAATGGCACTTTGGGCTGCATCAGGTGGAAACAAGTTAGGGTAGTTTCACACTGCCCTGAGTAGCTGGCAGCTGGAGGAAGGGAAAGAAAATAGATCTTAAACCTCATTTTCTTTGGTTTAATGTTGCTGAGACCAGCTTCTAGACCAATGCTTGTTTGGAATTTTTTTTTGTTTACACACACATTTTTTTCCCTTTTCTTGAGCTCTTGTCATTTATCCCCATCATGTTGAAATACCTCCCAGCATTCAGAGTTTTGTCTTGGCTGTGCTTCCCTGACCACCAGGGAGGATGTCAGTTCCAGCCATCACCTTGAAGGATGTCGTTACCCCATAAAAATGAGTTACTGAAACTGTTATCTGAAGCAATGAGCTACATGTGTGTTTAGGGAAATTTGGCTTCCAAGGAAAGCTTATTCAGGTTTTGTTTGATGGTGAAACCTGAAAGAACTGACCATGGCCAAGTGGCAAGAGTCAAAAACCTCTTCCATCCATGGTCCTGCTCTGCTCCCAAGGAGTGACAGGACAAGAGGAACCAGCCTCAAGTTTCACCAGGGGAGGTTTAGGTTGGATATTAGGAAAAATTTCTTCCTCAAAAGGTTTGTCCAGACCTGTCCCAGGCTGCCCAGGGCAGTGGTGGAGTCCTCATGATCCCTGGAGAGGTTTCTGAGCTGTGGTGCTGAGGGACAGGGGTTAGTGGTGCCCTGACATTGCTGGGATACTGGTTAGACTCAGTCATCTTGAAGGTCCTTTCCAACCAAAGTGATTTTATGATTCTTTAAAATAATTCCCCACCTCATGGTAAAGATTGAGGCTCCAATTAACAGAGCTGCAGTTGGTTTTTTTGGCATGTATGAAAATGGAGATGCCCACCCAGCCATAAAGGAGACAGTCTAATGTGATGGACAGTAAAATGAAGACCTGTGTGGCAAATGAAAACATAGCAAGTGCATTGGAAAAGGTTTTGCCTCCTGTTGTCTGTTCCTGCAGGTGACAGAAAAGATGACCTTTCCTGCCCCCCCCCACATTCAGCGTCTTTCACCTTCTCTTGCATTTATGCTTCATGGCAGGGAAAAAAATAAATCCAAAAGACCAACAAAAGTGAAGGAATTAGGGGAATTTTTCTTTTCCTTTGTGTATTTAGGACAGTGGAGAGTGACTGAAATTGTTAAAAGGCTGGTAGTCTTGCGAGGGGCTGGCTCTTGGGAAGGGAAACATTGTGCAGGACAAAGGCAGAGTCTAAGCCTCTAGCTGGGAAGAGAACAAAGCATCTGCTCTTGTTACTGCCTGGCTGGGCTGGGCACCAGCCCTTCCTCGAGTGACAGGATGGCTAAAATGGGACTCCAGGGTCGTTTAGTCCCAGGGCTCCTCCCGAAGGCAGCGTCTCTGTGGCCACATTGTCCACGTGGAGCAGGTTCTGGGGCTCTGACAGGCTGGTGCTGCAGGAATAATCCCCGTGCACTTTTGCAGCCATTCACAGGAGCCATAAGGGGGGCATTATTTAGGCTTTTTAGCTTCTCTTAACAATGAAACCTTCCTTCTACCCATCTCATTCCTTCCATGCAGGGCCCCGTGTCCAAGTCGCTTAAAATAAACCAGGACAGCAAGCAGCAGTGTCAGAGCTCCATAATGAACTGTGCCCCACTCGCTGCTCATGCTTGTGTTGTCATTTTTTACAGAATATCCAAGTTGGCACAAGACTTTTTAAACATTAATTAGTCACATTTCATTTTAAGTGGCACTGACTTAATAGATACTGGTAACGTAGGGTATGTATTTGCTTAAAGCCATTAAAACATAATATTTACAAGATACTTAACGTGTATTAATTACCATATAATGAACCTCGTGACTACAACGTTGCCATTCTTGCAGGGCTGTAAAAGTTTTATCATCCTGCGACGGGGGGGGAGGGAAATTAAAATAAATTGCATGCACATTGAATGCATATTTTTCATAGGAAATGTGCAAATTATAAGAAAATGTAAACCAGAGGGCCCAGTAAATCACAAACAGCTCACAAATGCTCCGAGACGTGCTATAATGTTTTTATGAGTGTGTTTTACAACCCATTCATTACACTGTCTGTCCTTCTGAAAGCCAGTTATTAGCCTGACTATGCCAAGTAACATGTGAATATCTGTGCAACTAGCCATGAAATCACAACTAAGTTGATCACTTTTATTTTTTCCCCCTTTTTTTGTCCTGAAAGATGTCCTGCAACATTTGCCCTCATGCTGCAGTTCTGGAGCGCGTGGCAGAGGAATTTGTGTTGCAAGAGAGGTTGTGCTGAGGAGCAGTGTGGAGCTGCTACAGAGTGTTCTGGAAACAACACATGCCCAGCTCAGTCTCTTCCTGGGGACATTGTTTTGGATGCTACAGTCAGAGATTAGCAGCTCCTGAGGGACCTGGGGTGTATTAGTCTGGAGAAGAGGAGGCTGAGGGGAGACCTCATTGCTCTCTACAGCTCCCTGAAGGGAGGTTGGAGTGAGGTGGGTGTTGGTCTCTTCTCCCAGGTGACTAGAGATCACAGAGGCAATGGGCTTAAACTGCACCAGGAGAGGTTTAGGTTGGATGCTAGGAACAATTTTTTTACTGAGAGACTGGTGTGGCCTTGGAACAGGCTGCTCAGGGAGGGGGTGGAATCACCATCCCTGGAGGTGTTTGAAAGACACCCAGATGTGGCACTTCAGGGCATGGTTGAGTGGTCCTGAAAATATTTAGTAGACAGTTGGACTTGAAGGTGGTTTCCAGCCTTTGTGATTCTGTGAGTCATGGCCTCAGGTGTTGCTCGGAGCTCCTGGGCCCCATGGCAGTGTCACAGTGGTCCAGCCAGTGCACAGCTGCCAGCAGTGAAGGGTTTGCTGTGGGTCATTCTGCAGAGGGGTGAGGAAGCTATGAGATGGCTTAGCCTGTATCCCTTTCAGGAGTGTCTGTGTGGGCTTTGCCTGCTGGAACTGAGGACAGGGGGTAATGGATGGCAGCTGAGGCATAGGAAGTTTCATGGAAACATAAGGAGGAATTTTTTCTCAGTGAGGGTGCCAGAGCCTGGCACAGGCTGCCCAGGGGGGTTGTGGAGTCTCCTTCTCCGGAGATATTAAAATCCTGCCTGGACACGTTCCTGTGGGATCTGGTCTAGGTGATCCTGCTCTGGCAGGGGGGTTGGATTAGATGATCTTTCGAGGTCCCTTCCAGCCCCTGACTTCTGTGATTCTATGGTAATAGCAGTGCTCAAGGCGAGGGGTCACGGAAGCTTGTCAGCTGGCAGGGAGGGAATGGTTGCTCTGTGCTGCACGTCAGCTGTCTGGAGGACAGCTGCAGGTTGGGCTGTCTGTCAGGGAGAGGTTAAAGGTGCACTGAAACTTGGATGCTGGAGGAAGTAAATGCTCAAGGACCTCTCTGCCTGCTCTGTATTCATTATGTGTCTGATGTGCAAATAATGGAAGTAGATAACCCTGGAGACTCTGCTGTCGACCCCACAGACCCTGTAAAGTGAACACACAAGATGCTAAGAGGCAGAGAGGGGAGAGCGCAAGCATCAGGCGGGAAAGCTCAGGCGGGAGAGCGCGAGCACTGGGCGGGAAAGCTCAGGCGGGAGAGCGTGGGCACTGGGTGGGAAAGCTCAGGTGGGAGAGCAGAGGCACTTGGTGGGAAAGCTCAGGCAGGAGAGCACGGGCATTGGGTGGGAAGGTGCAGGTGGGAAAGCCGGGCGTTGGGCAGCCGAGCAGCAAAGACATCAGGAGGAAAGTGCAGGCGTTGGGCAGCCGAGCAGCCAGGGCCTTCTGTAATTTCCCTTCCCCGGTGACGTTACAAACAGCTTCATATTCAAATGCTGCCTGTCTGTGATTGTCCAATTATTCACTGCGTTCTTTCTTTGAAGGCACAGATGTTCTGCTTTTCTTGGAGTAGAGGGTTTTTTTTAATCTAAAAAGTCGTTCCGCCTCAGAAATGCAAAATCCTCCACAGTTCACCAGGTTCTCTGATGGGTTTGCATAATTGGTCTTCAATTTGCCTATTGTTTTGCAATAGAAAGCCCATGTTTGATCTCATTTTGGTAAACCTGTAGGAAGAGCAGAACATTCTGCCATTGAAACCATTCTCCTCATTAGAATCCGAGCGGGTTGTGAACATTTAGACTTGATTATAAGGCACAGATTGTGCTGAAAGGAACACATGCTTCCCTGGTCCATTGTTTTAAACACTTGCTGAGGCTGATCCAGCAAGACATTAAACGTGTTCTGCTCTCTGTGTGCCTTTGTACGAGGTGCTTATCTGCTGGCCAGGCCAGGCTGGTTGTGGCTGGGTGTGCTGGATGGCAGCTCAGCTCTGCTTCAAGGAGGAATTGTTCAAACCGTGTATATCGGTGACTCAGGTTTTCTGGGAAAGAACATTTTGATCACTTCTGGTGGCTGTGAGTGGCTTTTTCAAGAAGGGGGTGTTGTGTTTTTTCCCAGGGCCTCAGTTTCCTTCTGTATAATGGATATAATTATAAACATACCTGGGTGGTTAAACTGTTAATTAGCATTTTGTGAAATAACTTGAGCTTTTCATTTATGTATCATCCTTACATGCTCATTTATGTATCATTCTTGCATGGTAGAGATACCCGTGTGATACAAATATCCAAAGAGCTATGGGTTAGAGAGAGACATTTCTGAAACTTCATAGGAACAACAACAAGAAAACCCCAGCAAAACCTTCTGCCAGCTAACAGGGATCTCTGGGGGTGAAAGGTAGTAAATCAAATCCTGGGAAATAAAAAAATAAATAAAGATTAGAGGCTTGCCATGATAATTCAAAAGAGATATAAAGGGATGACCCAGGGAATTACAGCCTCCCAGCAATCCTGCATAAAAGGACTAGGTTGGGGCCTCAGCAACAAAGGAGCACTGAAGGTGTGCTGGTTGCCTCAGGACCAGGCCAGGTATGTTGGTCCCCTTCCCTGTTCCAGAAAAATGCTCAAAGATTTGTTTTCCCCAAGGCATTTGGTGCAGAGTCATAAAACGTTACTGCAAAAGTGACTGAAGTCTGGCCTGTGTAGAAATGAAGCAACAGTGTGGAAAGGACCTGCCACCAGCAAGGCTGTGGTGCTACTCAACCAGGAGGCCTTAGTGCTCCTAGGAGGCTCGTGGCAGTGTCCCAGAACAGCTTCAGACAGGCTCAGCTCCCTGAGGTGACAGGAAAATGGCAGGTGTGGCTCCTGCTTAACCCTGTAAAAGGGGGAGCCTGGCAGGGGCTGAGAAAAACCCATCTCCATTTAATGCTGACAGAAGAATAACCAGCTTCATCCTGTAATAGCTAGACTGAAGTGTGCTGGGGCACTGGCAATAGGAACAAGTCATTCCCAGTATGGGGATGAATCAGCCTGTATTGATGAGCAGCACATGGCTCCTGAAGGGAGACAAGCCATTCCTGCTGCTACCAGGACCTATTCCTGATCCAGGAGAGACTGTCTCCTTAACCCCTCTGTGTCACATAAATAGCAGTGTAGTTTACATGAAGGGAACCTGCTTTCTAGTGTAGTGTACCTGAAAAAAAACCAGAGGAGGACCTCAGAGTGACATGTCATAGCAGCACTTTGGAGATCTCAGCATTTGTCTCCAGCCTTGTTCCCTGGATCAGATAAACTAATGCCTCAGAAAGAACCCATGTACTAGCTGTCTTAAAAGGCAGTCAGGAAATAGATTTACCAAGCTACATGCGTGTTCTCTGCAAAGATAACAAATACCTTCCTCAACAATACATCAAATGAGTGCCTTCTGAGATGGGAAGGCATAGATGCTACCCAAATCTCTACATCAAAGCCCAGCAGATTTCCCTCTCAGCGCTGGGATTTCTAGTCCAAGTCACCATGAGCTGACAATCACTTTGTGTTAGATCTCAGGTAAGCTGCCCAGAGACAGAGCCCAAAAGCAGGCAGGCTGGTTTGTGGGTCAAGAGGATGAGCTGGCTGACAGCACACGCTGCTTTCATGCCATTAGCAGTATCAAAGCCCCTCACTTCTTTTGTGCTGGTTCCAAAATGGAGATGCTGCTGCTCTGTTTCACTTCCTTCTAGATTTAAATAAGAGTTTTCTCTCCCAGACACATCTCTGGTTTGGAGATGAAATTTGATATTTTCCACTCTCTGGATCAAGGGGTAGTTTTGTAAGTCAGGTCATTGCAATTCCAGCTTTGTAACACTGTATTGGAATCCATTTTTCCCCTTCCAAGCTTGCAGAGAGCAGAAAAGAGCAGGGAAGGAGAGGACCCCAATCAGAGTCCTTGGTTTGGAAGCTGAAATCAGCATTTCAGGTCTATTTTCAAATTGCATTGTGTTGTAGCTTCATCATCCTTGTAGCCTCTGTTGGACTCTTTTCCACAGCTCCCTGTCTGTATTAAACTGAGGAGCCCAAAACTGGACACAGTATTCAGGTGTGCTCTTGTGTTGGATATTCTGGAGCATTTATTTTGGGTCAACTGAGGATAAATGATTGCTCTAAGTACTAGGGGGTGTTTGCAGATCCTGCTGCTCCTTCTGAGGGATGTTGAAGTGATGGATGAGCTTGTCTTGGCTGCCTGGCTTTGGATCAGGTCTCAAGACAAGACAATTTTCCATGTGAGGTGGGTAACCCAACCAGGACGTGCCCAGCTAAGTGGAAAGTGAGAGGGTTTTAGTGGCATCCTGGGCAAAAACTACTTTATGGGAGAGTGCTTGAGGAATATGCAGTTTAATTAAGCCTGACCTGACTGCTGCTCCTGCAGCTTGTGTGCAGGAGTGTGTGAGTGTCACCACAGGGAAGCTGGGGCTCTCTCTAGTTTGTTTCTCCCTTCCAGAGCTGTCTGCATTTTGTATTTCTTACAGAAAAGTTCCAATTCATTGGAGTTTTTAATGATAATTAATATTGATGTGATTTAGTTAAGTCATAATAAATGAGTCAATGGGCAAAACTCTGCTCTTGACTAAGCTTTGGCACTGCTGAGTGCACATCTCTGCTCACATTGCTCACCAGCCCCAGTCTCTGGTCCCTGAACAGCATCACACCCCCTGCCCTATTTGAGAGGAGCTGGATCAGCACTCTCTAGAGACCTGTTTTCTGAGATTACATTTGCATCTATGACAATTAGAACATTTATGTTAAACATCAATATAATGAACATTGGATGTTGGGAATTTTACATTTAAAGGTGAGAACGTTTTATGTTAGAGGGCCTCACATTAGTTTACAAACCACGGGGCAGTCTGTTTTCCAGCCAGAGATGTTCCTGATACATCTTCAGGAGGAACAGAGTTGTTTAAAGAGCCAGAGAACCCCTCTGCAGCAGTGCAGGGAGACTGGGGTGAGAGCAGTTGGAGGACAAACTGGGTGAGCCAGGAGCCCCAGCTGCTAGATCTGCAGGACCCTGTGGAGAGTGTCCCTAGTGCAGTTGTCTCCACAGATCAAATCTTCATCATGCTATTTCTGTCTTCCCCTCCAGCTGGAGGAGCCAGGCCCAGTCCACAGTCAAACTTGCTGCTGCTTTTTGGCGTCCCCAGCCTGCTCCTGTGCACAGCAGTGTGATTGATAAGCTCCTCTGGGAACTTGGATTTGCTGCAGCCTCCCGCTCAGTCCCTCTGCTCAAGTCAACTGAGCCACCTCCAGCAAAGACCAGTGCAGGGAGATGTGGCCCATGTAGTTGAAGATTTTTGCCCTAAGATGGGCTGTTTTTTCCCCAAGCCTGCCAGCCTGGCATGGTTTGCACGTGTGGCTGTGTGGCTGCCAGCTGAGGAGAGGAACAAAGCAGCTGGATTGTCTTTGGCCTTCTTGAAGCCAAGCTTGGGCACATGAGGGCCTGTGAAAGGATAAAACAGCACGTGCTGGTGTAGTGGGATTACAGAACCTCTTGCTTGCAGCAGAAAGCCTGGGCAGTTGTGATTTGGGTGGCACATGACCAGATCCACCACTCCCCTGGCTGGCCAGGTGTTGAAATCCTTTAGAGGCACAAATGGACCTTGGCAGCAGCTCCACGAGGGACAGCATGAGCATGTGTTTTGCACAGATTTGCCGTGGGGGAGATGCTGCTGCTCATTCTCTTTCTGGTTCCTGTAATCTCGACCAAATCACCCCCTGTGCCTGTTTTCCATTTATAGTTGGGATTAGTAGTACTTCCTTTTCTCACTCAAAATAGGTTCAAAAGAAGAAGCTACTCTTATTTTTGCATGTAATCCCTGTTACAGTCGGGCCTTGCATCTGATGTATCAGATTATAAATGCCCAGAAGCACAAGGATGTATTTCCTTGAAGCCTGTGTGCATATTGAAGTGGGTAACAAGGCTCCTCAACACCTTCCAAAAGTCCTTTACAACAGTGGCTTCCAGATTTTCTTCTTCCCTGACTCACTGCACAGTACACTCTGTGTGGGGCATCAAGCATAAAAAATATGCAGCCTAAATGCAATAACCTTATTTCTGCTGATTTCATGTGATCAGGAGATGCCACCCTTCCAATTCAGGGATAAATGAGGGAGTCTGTTTTCCTTTGTAAGTGTATTGTGAGCTTTATTGTTTAATATTAGAGCTGTGTTGGGATAAGTGGCCCATAAATGGCTATTAAAAGCAGCGTTTACAGCTTGTAAAGTGCATCAGGACTTTACCCTGCTTTGCTTGGGGAGATGGAGATTTGTGTGCAGTGTCTGGAGTGTAAGGACATGGTGCATTCAGGGCTTGCTGTGGGTTGTGGCATTGCAGGGCACACTGCACAGCAGTGCTGTCCCCATGCTGTGACACAGCCTAGGTCACTCAGTGATCATCTACCAAGCATCTGGTGAGAGTAAAATGACCCATTCGTTGCACTCCTGTGAGCATGGGCAGCAGAAATAACCAGCTTTATCCTTGGATCTTCCCTTTGCCTCCACCTCCCTCGATTCTGTCTTTAAATTCACTAATTTTAGGCAGCTTTTGCCTTTTCCCTGCTCATTTTCTTCCTTTTTTGAAGGAGTTAAGGAAAAAGGCTGAGCCTGCAGTCTGCTTTTATCTGGTGATAATCACAGAATGGTAGGGGTTGGAAAGGACCTCTGGAGATCAAGTCCAATCCCAAATAATCATGGAGCTGTAGTTACTGTTTCAGTCAACTTCTGTAACTGTGGCCAAATCTAACTAGAAAACTAGATGAACATGGGGCATTTCTGGAGACCAGTGGTACCTGTGAAATGTGACAGCTGATTTCCTTCTAAGCTTAGAGAAAAGGGGTAAGCATGGAGGTAGCTTAGACTGTGGATCTGGCCGTTCACAGGGCAAACCTGCCTCAAGTTTGGCATTCAGGGATTTGTGAAACAGATCTGGTCAGGAGCTCTCATAAGAGGTCCTGCAGATGTAGGAAATCTGGGTGAGGTTTACTGCAGTAAAAAGTGACTTGCTGACAAGCTATTGTCAATATACAAACAATGGCAGGGGGTGGAAGGGACCTCTGGAGATGACCTTGTCCAACCCCCCTGCCAGAGCAGGGTCACCCAGGGTGGGTTGCACAGGACTGTGTCCAGGTGGGTTTTGATATGTGGAGATAAATATCTTTTCTATCTGTAAAACACCCCACATGTAGTTATTTGGTGTTTGGAAGCAGAAATTAATTGCATCCAAGTCCCTGAAGCTGCTTGGCTATGGGACAGTGGATTCCCTGCCACAGGTAACAGTGACTGCCCCTGCTCCCAGACACACACACACACACACACACACACACACACACACACACACACTTGAAGTCAGACCTGGGCTAAGGATCTTTGGTTTGTTTTCACACAGGACCTTAGAGACACTTATAATCAGAACCCTTCAATCTAAAATTCTCACGCACTTGTGCACTGTGACCTGGAGCTTTGATGAAAGTTTGGACTGCTCTGGACACTGGCAGCTTTTAACTTCTCCATCTGATAAAGAGCTGCAGGCTGATCATTGCAGGTGAAGCAGTGGGGAAGGTAATGTCCTTGCAGGTACTTCTGTAGCAGGAGGGTTTTTGAATTAAATGGTGAGGTGTGATGTTGTACCCTGGATTGCTACCAAGCCCACTAGAGTTAGCAGCATGTAAAGCTGTCATACAGTGACACACTTGCAACTAATGTGTGCTTTTTAATTACAAAATCTGCCTTAAGGTTTCAGTTTCTTTTCTCTCTGAGACACAGGTAAAGCTGTGCAGGTCTGAGCACACAGCACACATGCTGCTGGCTAATAAGAGGTGACCCCGTCCACTGTCTTTGCCCTCGTAACAGTTCATTATATTGTCCAGCATTTTTGAGCCAGAGTAAGTGAGATTTATAGGTTGCCTGGGGATAATAATTTCAAGAAGAAAGATCAATGATATGCAAGTCAGTGGAAAGAGCAGCAAGTTCCACTTGCTGCCTTGTTACAAGGCATCAAACATCTTCATAAACTATTTAAAGGTAGAAATGATCATTAACCTTTGCTGTAGCCAATTACAGTCAGGACGGTCAATGCCATTTAACAGGAGTCAGGGCGACACCCAGTTAGGGTGTGTGGGAACACGGGTGTGTTATTGCTTTGAAGTCATTTTCACACTGTTTCTGTCCTGGAGGAGATATTGGACAAGCAAGCTGTGGAAAACATCTGCTCCTTGCTCAGCTCGAAGGAGCTCTCTGGCCTTGCTTTGGCTGAGCTGCAGTTGGATGGCTTTACATCCATCTCAAATGAACAGCCATGGATTCTTTTTCCCCCTCCCTTAGTTAATGATTACTGGTTTTAATACGGTGTGAATGCTTTTCATTTCTCCTACGGGAGAAATCTTGACCCAGATTCTTCCTCACAGAGATGGGAGCAGAGCAGCTTGTTCAGGCTTGGCTTGTTGCTTTGAAACCACCTTCAGGAGCTGACGTCACTGTCACTGCTTGAGACGTTAGCAGCTCTACAAGAACTCATCCCTGGGCTGCTCATGCTCTGAACGGCCGTACACTGCTGTTGCATTTGGAGTGGGATCTGTTGTTGGCAATCTCAATCCCTCCTCCTCTCCTCCCGCTCTCTCTGATGCTGAATCAATGACTTTTTTCCCAAGCTGCCTACATTTGGTGTTTTACTGCCGACTGCATGTGGCCCTCTCACTTTAATGACTTCTGCTGTGACTAGCACTATATGCTCTATAATGTTTTGGAGACTGCTTGCAATTAAACTAAAAACTCAGGAATACATTCCAGGTTAGAACCTCTCCATGCCCTGTGATTCACACAGCTTCCTACGTCGTGCTTTCCAAGCCCACATAATAACAACCAAACCACGGGATGCAGGGAGGAATATTGTCTTAAGTTCCCAAAATGCAGTTGCTTTGTTTTTTCCAATTCCTTTGCTCTTGAATGAAAATGTCAACGTACTTAACTTTTCATCCCCTGGCTTCCAGGGGACTGAATGTAAGCAGGCTCCTCACAGAGGAAGGTCTGTGTTGGCACCGAGGGATCTCCTCTGATGTTTCAGGTGCTTTAGGCATTATAAAGTTTTGTACCCATTTTAATGGGCTTTGGACCAGGTTGGGAGGGGCTAATGAGATACAGTTTTGAGTGCTCTGGCTTCAGATCAACAAAACACTTAAGCATGAGCTTAATTTCAAGCACTGCAATAGTTCT
This sequence comes from Corythornis vintsioides, assembly GCA_025447755.1. Lineage (NCBI taxonomy): Eukaryota > Metazoa > Chordata > Aves > Coraciiformes > Alcedinidae > Corythornis > Corythornis vintsioides. The sequence continues at coordinate 32,590 of JAOEGS010002383.1, forward strand.
GCCCACAAAAAAAAAACCAGGGACAAAATGTCATCCAGCCATCCTGCTGAGTAATCCTAACAATTTTTTCTTGTTCTTTTTTTTTCTCAGTCCCCCTTTCCCCCCCCCCCCCCCCCAACTCTTTTTAAGCAGTGTCAGAGAGAACACAGAAAAGCTAAAATGAAACAGCTCATGCAGGGAAGCACAAGCAACATGGGGAATTTTTTGTTTAGAAATCCAAGCAGCAGATTTCCATTGTTATAAACACTGGCTGAATTCACTTGTGAAAATACACAACATTTAATTTACATGTAAAGTGACAAATTAAAATCTGAAATTCCCTGGTTTGCTCTCTGAGTGGAATGTAACATGACAAGCTTTGAAATATGCCTCTGTTCTGCCCCAGTGGCACCAGCAGCCTGGTTGTGCTGCAGCCTTCACGTTCACCCTGAATATGATGGAGCTTTTAGCAGCACGTGGAAACAACTCCACCCCAGTCCTCAGAGGTGTTTGGGTGCCTAAAGCTCAGCTCAGTTGTGTGCTTTTAAGCAGCTGGTCCCTAGATCTCTGGAGCAATGCTGAATCAAAGATGCTTTTTGCTGCACTAGCATCAGAAAAGTAACTTGTATCTGTAAGGGAGAGTCGTTTGTCATTCCCATTCAGTGTGATGTGTAAACAAGTACTTGGTTTAGGCTAAATGTCAGCCAGGGCCTGTCTGTGGCATTGGGGGTTGTTCAAGGGAAGGGTGCACAGAGCAGCAGGGCAGACCTGCCCTGCTTCACCCTCCTGGCTTGCAGGAAGGAGGGGTTTGAGCACAGCCTGACCTGGAGGTTGTTTCTGAGTCTTTGCATTTGTGTCCCTGCTAGGACTGCTTTGGTAAAGCTGACCCATTCCTTTTGCCATCCCTTTCTTACTGTCCTTTACAGTTCCATTTTCTCTTTTCCTAGGGTAAGGTCATAGTGGCACAGGGTTTTTGGGATAGGCATAAGTAGTAGTATCTGAATTTTTTAGTAGCTGATGGAGATACAGGAGGGGTTGTTTTTTGCTGAGCAGACAAAAGTGTTGTGCTGCGTATTGGAAACAACCACTTGGCACTGCCTTGCTATGGACATCTCAGGCTGGGGGGTAGAAGTTTTCCTCTGGTTTGTGAGATGACTATTTCTCAGGGCAATGGCGTTAGCAAGAGCCAAGTCAATAGTGTGTCTGAGGAGTGCAGACCCTTCCCTCTCACTGCACAAGAAGAGCAGAAGGTGGAGAGGAGCTGTGCCAGCCCTCTGATGACCTCTGTGTTAAACTGTGTTCATATTCACAACCCTCAGGCTCAAGCTGAGTGAACCAAATACTCCTCCCTAGGGCTGTATGTTGTGCCACACTTTGAAAAGCAAATATGGTTTTGGTTTGTTTTGTTCTGTTTCATTCCTGCTGATGCCAAATGCCAGCAGTAGGCACAGGGAGTGCTGCAGGGAGAAGCCAACAGCTAATACTGAGGGAAGGATTCTGGAAGTAGCACGCTCACAAAAGGATGGTTAATAACATTTTGCAGAAAAAAAGATCTTCTCTAGCACACAGTGCCCTGCATGGAAGTAATTTTCCAGAGGAGGCAGAGTGGGAAGAGCAGCAGTGGTGCAAAGGAGGGCATTTGAACTCTCATTCTGAGTGCAGAATTTCTTGGCTTGGTACCAGCGCAATGTAGAAGTCGCCTCCCAATAGAAGGGAGCAGGGAGGGGTTGGTGTTTCAGCAAGTGCCCCTCACTGCCAGCAGCAAGAGGGGGAATCACTGCAAGCCAGGGAAGATGTGAGGCCATGCAGAGTGGGTTAGGACCAAGATGGCTCAGACTTTCTGTACCACTCCTGCCACAGTCAGTGGTGAAACTCCCATTGATTGTGGGTGGGAGAGAACCAGCAACGTCATGGTAGGGACATCAACCTTACCCACACATCCACCCAGAGCACAACACCCTGTTTTCATCCGGCTCAAAAATACAAGGGTCACACACTGGGACAGCCCCTTAACAGCACAGTTTCTGATCAGAAGAAAGATGATATTTCTGCATGAGAAACACGAGGGAAAGATGGTGGAAAGATGGTAGAAACAATCACAAAAGCCACTGCTGGCCAAGAGCATCAAGCCCCCAGCCCTGGGGGGGTTGCTCGTGCTGTTCCAGGCGCTGTCCCCAGGCTGAGTGCGTCGCACTGACTCAGTGCTGCAGACCCAAGCAGCCTCCCCCACACGGTGATTAATTCACACTCCTGGTGCCTACTCAGTGAGACACATCTACAGCTCCTCAAGAAGCTTGTTTCAGTGGCAATATCCATTTATAGCTGTAGTGTGGAGATGAGGAGCCACCCCTGGGAGCTGAGCAGGGGGAAGGCTTCCCAGCAGGGTTCCCCCCCAGGGCCAGGCTCAGCTGAGGGAGGAGAGGCAGCAGCCAAGCCAGCAGAACTGCAGGGCTGGGTTTGTTATCCTGCTGGGGTGGCTGGTTTTACAATCTGAGGGATCCAGATTGGCATCCTCAGGCTCTACCTCTGCTGAAGGGTTTCCCCTGCTTGAAAAAAGTCTCTGTTTTTTTTCTGCTTTATAAAGCATTGCACAGCAAGGATGTGGTTGTTTAGGAGGTTGGTGTCCTGGAAGGAAGCAGTTAAGCAAGGAAAATATGTGTAGGTATAAAAGAGCAAGTGGTACCCACACCACTGCTGACCCCCCAGTGTAGTACCCCCTTCCAGCCTCTGTTCCCAGAGGAATGATTATCCAGCACACCCTTTATTTTTTAGGCAAGATGTGGGGGCTTGGAGTCAACTTTGCAACAGCCCTTCTGCAGGGGAGGGTTACAGAAGTGCTCAAGGGGAACCACCCTGTGTTGGAGAAGTTTCCCAGGCTGCCAAAAACCTGCTAGGCTCTGCCAGGTCCTGGGGCAGCCCCAGAGGGGCACCTCAGGGTCCCTCTCCTGGCCTGGCTGTACCACAAATCATGGGGGATCCTGGTTGTCTCCCCCTGCTCTGGCAGCAGAGCCACTTGAGTAGTGTTATTGAAACCACTAACCGTGTCAGTGCAGGCTGTGATCACCCCCACCAGCCCTGGTGCAGGGTGTGTGTGGCCAATCCAGACACAGCCATGTCAGTCTGAGAGCTCCCACAGCCCTCCTGGCACGGGTGGTGATGCTGGGCATGGCACCCTCTGGGGTTTGTGGAACAGCAGCAGGAGTAACATGCTGTTCCTGCTTTGCTGAAAGGCTATGGATTTAATTTCTGCTGCTAAGTAGTGCTATTTGCAAACCCGTGGAGGGTACAGAGCAGATTTCTAGGGCATGGCTTGTATATATTCATCCTTTTCATCTCTTGACCTTGGGGTACAAGGTATTCTTGTGTACCTTTGTACAGTAGCCTCTGCTAGACAAGCGAGGTGAAAAGATGAGCCAGAGGTTGTGGTACTGATCTGGATTTGGGAGGCAGGGGTTTAATTCCCTATCCTCACACAGATTTCTTGTGACAAAATCTCACATCATAAAGCCCTTCAGGAAATGAGGTCGAGCAAGAACGACGTGGCAACTGGAAACAAGAAAAAAAAAAGGCATTTGCAAAAGGTAGAAAACATCCAAAGGCGTTTGGTTGTTAAACTTCAAGAGTTGTGTCTTGCCCAGAGGTCTGCAGAGCTCGTGTGCCTGTGTGCACGTGACTGCAAACAGCCTGAGTAACAGAGCTGGGCTCTTTTGGCTGCGTGGATCAAATAGCAATGCTTGTGACTGCAGATTAATAAAAGACAGGGAAAGAAAGAACATAAAAGGTTGTTTTTCAAGCGCTGGCTGCCAAAATCTCTTCAGAGGGCAGAGGTGGGTTAGGCAGGGCAGTGGCTGGGTCAGGATAAATCCTCCTGGGATGTCTCTGTTCCCATCCCATTCCAGAATAGTTCACATGATGGCTGCTCCCAGGGAATGGTGGGAACCCCGAGCAATCAGTTTATTTTATTTATTTCTATCTCCAAACTCCAGAAGACACTTTGAAAGAATTCCCTAATGCAGCTGTAATAATTCTAACTGAAAGTTGAAGGCTGATCTCCTTCAGAGGTGGCAGAAGGGTTATTTTAGTTGGCACATGCAGGCTGCAGGCTGAATGCATTTGTTGTGAGCCCAGGGCAGCTGGGGTGGACTGGGCTCTTTTTGGTTATCCTTGAAGAGGAACAAAGTGTTGAGAGAGTCAGAGACTGGAGTGAGTATTTGGTGAAGAGCAACATTTCTTTCCACAACAGAAATCACCCCCTCCAGTTCTTCATGGCCATGGTCCCTGGAGGGGAGGGGAGGCAGGACAGGGCAGGAGCATCCTTCAAATCCCCCTAATTCCAGTGAAAAGTGTTTTCTCTCTCCATTGCCAAGAGTCCACCCAACGCTGGCCACCATACCAACACGTGTGTATGATCAGGTCCAGCCACAGGAGGGGGACAAAGATGCACTTGGTGAGAAACTTGTATCATGTCAGAGATTTCATTGAACCTCCAACTACAAGGTAGTGGGGCTTCTTCCCTGTAGGCAGTGGATCAGGGTCTGTGCTTTTCAGTCCTGAGTGTTCCAGTCTGGCTGTGCAGACACAGCAGATCCTCAGGATAGGGACTGTGCTGTCTTGTTTGCCAAGCTCTTCAGATAATGTTATCACAGGAAACAAGGATGAGTAATAATCCATTAGAGAGAAAACAAGTGGGAAATGGCTTGAGAGGGATGCTTTTACCAACAGGAGATGTTGGCTCTGCCCTTGGCACTGGCAGCTGGAGGTTCTGTGTCAGATGGTCCCTCTTCCAGCTCAGGGTGAGCTGTGGCTGCCCCTAACCCCAAGCGTGGGCAGGACACCCCTGGAAAGGTGCCATGGCTGATCCATCACTGAACCTCACCAGTACTGACCAGTCAGGTGTGATGCCTGCACCAGCCCATCCAGACAAGCAGGGGTCCTGGAGGGGACAGCAAACACTGTAACACAGAATCCTGTCCTGGTGGGGGCTGGAAGGGAACTCTGGGCATCACCTGGTGCCACCCCCCTGCTCCAGCAGGGTTACCCAGAGCAGGGGACCCGGGATGATATTGTCTTGGCAGGTTTGGAATCTCTCCAGAGGAGACTCCACAAGCTCTCTGGGCAGCGTGGGCCAGGGTCTGCTATGCTCACAGCAAAGAAGTTTATGTTTAGCTGGGACTTCTGTTCTTGCTTATGTCCCTGACCTGTTGTCCTGTCACAGGCACCACTGACAAGAGGCTGGCCCCATCCTCTTGCCCCCCAGGGGCTCTTTAGCTTTTGCTCAGCATTGATCAAATCTTCTCTCTAATCCAGTCTAAACAGCCCCAGGGCTCTCAGCCTTTGCTGGGCACAGAGATGCTCCAACCCCTCAGCATCTTCCCAGCTTCTGCTGGACTTTCTCCAGCAGATCCTTCTCTCTCTTGAACTAGGGAACCCAGAACTGGACCCAATCCTCCAGATGTGTCATCACCAGGGTAGAGTAGAGGAGGAGGAGAAACTCCTTGATCTGCTGGTCACACTCCTCTTAATGCACCCCAGGAGACCTCTGACCTCCAGCAGCACGCTGCTGGCTCATGATTGTTGTCCACCAGCACTCCCAGGTGCTTCTCCATGGAGCTGCTTTCCAGCAGGACCTACAGTGGCATGGGGGGTTATCCCTCCCCAGGTGCAGGACCCTACCCTTGCCCTTGTTGAACTTGTTAAGCACGTCGGTTGAAAAGCTGCCCACGATGTTTGTGAACTGCACCTCTGCCCAGTGGCTGTACAGCCAGAGTCCAGGCTGCAGCCAGAGCAGCAGGCAGCTGGGGCTGGAGCAGCTTAGCAGGAGGGAGAGCAGGTGGCCGAGCAGCAGGGAGGAAGACTTGCCAACCACACACATCACTAGGATCCTGAAAGGAAACAATTTGTTTAACTAGTCTGCCAAATAATATCTATATTATGAATGCACCAAACACTGCTCCTTCCTCCTCGCCGGAGGGTTCTTGCTTCCAGGATGAACATGTTGTTTTCTCCAGTTCATAGGGAAAGAGTGGGAAGAGCTGCCAAAGCCCCTGTGGCTGCTTTGCTAGAAGTGAGTCTTTGCTGGGAGCCAGGGAAGGTGGAGGGTGGTTTTGTGCTCCTGTGTAACACTCCAGCTTTCCCTGGGGCCGGGTTTGCTCAGTGTGTCCCTGAGTCTTCATCTCTCAGCTTTGAATTTGCATTTCTTTGTCCCTGTTTTGGGGAGCTCCAGGGTGTGTGGCAAACCTCTGGGGAAGTGCTGCTTCCCAGCTGGTCCCCGTGGCTGCCACTTGAGCCTGATGTTCTCCTAAAAAGGTCTTAAGGATGGATTTTCAAGTGCTCACAACCACAAGGAAGGCCAACTTTGAGTTAGTTTAGAATCCTAAATTACCCAAATTCCTGGGGTTTGTGTGGAGCTGTTCAGTACAGGTCATGGCCACACTCAGAGCTTTGGTTCTACTATTAATGTCTGTGTGTGTGTTTGAACTGGGGTCTCAGTGCATCAGAGAGCAGTGAACATGTAGAGGACTGCACTGGAAAGGTGACAGTAGGTGTGCAGAGGCTGTGAGTGCTGCAGAGCTCTTCAGCACCAGGAACTGAGCATCTGCACTCCAGATCCCTTAGCAAACTGCAGATGAACTGTCCAAAACCAGACTGTGGCCAGGCTGCAGCCAACTTCTCTGATTTTCCCCAAGTGACAGGGTTTAAAAGGAAAATTGATAAGGAGATGGATGTGACATTGACTTACGAGGGCATTAGAGTGACTCTAGAAAAATAAACAAGAGTGGAAAAGTATTTATGGATCTACTCTGACTTAAACAGTCACCAAAACAATTCCCTTTTCTGTCTCCCACGGGAATAAAAATGAATCTAGGACACACAATAAAACCAGCAACTTCAGCACTGCCCCTTGCCTGGCATTTATGGGCTTTCTGGAGCTTGAAAAGCTCTGGATGTGCCTGGCCACAGTGCTGAGCAAATGCAGGTTCCCTGATTTCTGTGGGAACTCAGGTGCTTTCCCTGCTCTATCAAAATGCATCTGGGGTCGGTGGTTTGCAGGTGGGCAGGATGGGAAGGGAGAAGAGGGTTTGGAAGAGCTGGAGGGTTTGGAAGTGGCATAACCAGGCAGGCAGCTTCCCCTCTTCTCCCATTTGCCCTTTCCCATTGTGACTGCAGGGATCTCTTCCTCTAGTGCTTCAGCTTTGCTTAACTCTCCCTTTGATCAGTGTTTATAGTAATGGAGCTTGGTATGAGCTCTAATATCCCTAAATGCTGTAAATATATATCTATAAACACGAAACAAAACATTCCCTGTGTAATAAACAGCCAGCAGACGAGGCAGATGCAGCAACAATTCTCAAGGACTTTGAAGTTAAAAGCCTTGCTCTGTAAATGTAAGAGCTTTTGTAAGTCAAACGAAAAGTCTCATTAACACGAAACTTCCATGATCAGAAACCTGACTAGTTCAGTGAGAATCCCCACAGACACGGGTATTTAGCACACTTTCTAATTAAGAGAATTATGGTGCAGCAGTTAAAAGATGGTTTGTACTTGCCTAGGAAATAGTGAGTAGATGGGGCACACAGAGACACTGCCAGGCCTCTGCAAATGGGACACAAGCACAGCGAGGCACAGCCAGGCAGAAATGAGTACCTGGGAGCCTCCTGTGGCTTGCTCTGTGTGCTGGGACATTCTTACCTTGCCTAAGGAAGCAGGATTGAGCCTGATCTTTTTTGGGTGCTGCACAGAATCCACCCCTTCTGGGTGGAGTCTCCTTCTCTGGAGACATTCCAGACCCACCTGGATCTGTTCCTGGGTGACTTGGTCTAGGTGCCCCTGCTCTGGCAGGGGGGTTGCACTAGATGATCTTCTAGGTCCCTTCCAACCCCTGACGTCCTGTGATTCTGTGACAGCTCCAGACCTGACCTGCAAGGAGTCATTCTCAGGCACTACCAAGGTCTCAGAAGCCCACCTTCCTTTTGGGAAATCCTATTTCTTACCATGTGCATGGTGTGTGAAGGATCTCTGCTGGTGGTTGTTCCTGGCCTGGGCAGGGGCTGGACTGGTGTCCATGCAGCCCCTCCTGCTGAGCAGAGGCTGTTCAAATGAACAGACAGGGATTAAACTGTCCCACCACAGGCAGCAGTTGAGGTTTCTGAGTCAGTGTGGTGATGCTCCTTCTCATACCACTGCTGCTGGACACTGGAGCTGGGCCAGGCTGTGTCCTGTGCCCAGTGAGGCCTTGGGAAAGGGCTGTGTGTTGGTGGAAGATTTGTCCAATGCTGGCATGTCTGATAGCTTCTGGTGAATTTCTGTAGTCAGAGCTAGGAGGACATTTCTGAACAAGAAGTAACTCGATAAAATTATTTATTGGGGCACAGTAAGATGGAGGCATAAATTAAACCTATAGTCCATCTATATATTAATTCTAATAATTCCATTTGCTTAAAACCAGCTTTTGTTTCCATTCCCTGCAGCTTTTGGAAGCTGAGAAGAAGGTGAGAACTTCAACTAAAAATAAATATTTTCCTTAATGCCAAAAGAAATTATGCATCCAAAATGACATGGATTTTTTTTAAATGGATTTTTAAAAGTATTTTTCCAAGATAAAAACCAATTACTCATTTCAGTTTGTACCAAATGAAAATCCATGCTTTTTTTTTCACATGTGCCAACAAACTGGAACATCATTTACTGTGTGGTTCTGGTGTCAGGACTGGTCACAGTCATTTGAAACGTGGTGATTGGGGGGAAATAAAGTTAGTAAAGGCTCTGAGATGAAAAGGAAAGGGTGGGCAGAGACAAAACTTTGCTACCTTGAAAACAAAGTTCACCTGGCTTTAGTTGAAAGGCTAATTGCAAAGTGGCAAAGGTGGTGAAGCTGATGGGATACAGGGGTGTGAGCTGAGCAGTGGAAGGAAGGGTTGGCTGGGCACTGGGTGCTCCCCAGCTCAGCTGCCTTGTCCCAGTGTCTCTGTATGGCACCATCAGGGCAAGAAGAAGTACGTAAAAGAGGTCTTCATTATTCTTTTAGTGATAGCAGTGTTATGATTTTAATGAGAGGTTTATTCATATGATTACTGCTCTGTTTTATTAGCCTGTCCCACCATTTGTTTAAGGAGCTGCTGTGTGAGCTGTAGAGAGAAGGAATTACACTGAGTCCCCTGACGTTGGTTTACTGGTGGGAGTCAGAAAAGAACTGACTGGTTTTATGGTCTCAGTGAAACTGCAACAATATTCAGCCTTTTTGCAAATGTGGAAGCTGCCTGCATGGTATGGAAGGTGTTTCTGGGGTGTGTTCCCCTTAAATCTGGCAGAAAGCAGGTTTTTCTTCCCAGGGTTTGACTGGGGCTCTGACTGAGCAGCTGTTCCTCATTGGCAGCCACCAGTTTCTAGTGGATTATTTCTGAAACAGCAAGAGACAGCAGCAGTCATTTCTGTTACCCTTGACTAAAGGCTGCCTGTCAAAATGTTTCTTCAGTCTCTTGTAGTGAGGATTAGGCTATTTTTTTCCCAGTGAGTGAGAAGTTAGGTGGTTTCAAAGGATTTCCCAGCCTGCTTCAGGATTCCTCCCAAAAGTCTGATGAGTGAATTTTATGAACAAAGAAAAGAAGTGTTGTTTGGATCAACAAAAACTTTAGGTGAGCCAAAGTCCTTTATCTTACCTTTGACATCCTTTAAATGGCTGCTTTTTTTGGTGCAAAATGAAGACAAGGGTTTTTTTTAGATGTTATTTCAAAGCAGCAAGTTAAAAGTCTGAAAGTTTCATTTGGAGAATGTGGAATTAAGATGCTTCTGCAACTTTGAAACTGTGTGAGCCATATTGGGTGAAATATTTATCAGACTAGGCCTTTCTAGGGCTGGCTTTGCATGAATGACAGACTACAAGCAGATTTAATTGGAAACTGGTTTTTTTAAAGGTAGCAGTGCTATTTTGGGAAGCTCCTTTCTGTGAGAGCTGCTGCAGAAATCAGGAGCTATTGATGTTTGCTGTGTGGCACTTCCAGTGCAAGTAGTGCTGAGTCAAGGTTGGAGCCTGGTGTCCCACTTAGCTTCTCACCAGTGAACTGCTGTGACTTGCCATTTTTTCCTTCCACTCTGGATGTTCTTTATCCAGGTTTGTAGTTGAGAAGGAAGGAGGAAAACACTCCCCAGGACTGGGGACACAAACACAAGAGAACCCCTTTGCTTTAGGCTTATGTGGGAGGGAGGAAGGTGAGCACACACCTGGATCAAGCCAGAAGCTTCCTGGGCATTTCTTGGGGTAAACAGTAAATGGGTTTCTAGCAGCATTTCCATCTCTTCCACCTGATGGTGAGGAAAGTGTTTCTCATACTTACATGGTTCTGTCAAGGGTTTATCAACTGGCACCCTCCCCACCCTGCATAACAGTCTAGGGAGCATCAGTGCTGTCTGGGAAGAGGCTCCTGTTACAGTTATATCTGCTTTTCCTTGGTCCCTGAGTGCTTCCAGCAGCCAGGATCATCTTCAGTCTCTTCCTCAAGTCTCTCTCTGCTTTGCTTTTCCTCCACAGCTGGCTAAGGCAGTTTTCTTTCTGCTGGCATTTTCACAATCTATATGAAACTCCAATATAATTAAATAAACCAGCGCTGAAACCCCCCAAAGAACAATTAACTTTCCTGTGAAATACTCCCGGCAGAAATCTCTGAAAACGTACATGTAATTAGTACACTGAGCAGCATTAAATACAATACATGAGGGCTTGTAACACCCACTGCTCCAGGATTCCAGTTGACCAGCACCAGCAGCTTTGTGAGCCACGTGCAGACCGACTGGTTTTGTGCATTTACACACTGGTAGCCTAATGATTTGAAAAGCTCTTTCAAGTTTACCCCGGTCTCCAATGCACTTGCTGGGCTGTTCTCCCCCTTATCCAGCAAGCTTCATCCTTTCTGTGGCTCTTCTCTGTATTATCAGGGAGAAAGAATGGTCTTGGAGGTTAGAGCACCAGACCAGAACTTGGCAGAACTGGATTAACTGCATGGCTGAGCTATAGGCTTCCAGAGGATGAATCATTTAAATGGTATCTGGGCCCTCAAAATGGGTTATTCCAAACTACTTGCACTAACCCTCATTGATTTCAGTTGTCCCAGGTGCCCAAAAGCATCAAAAGTGGGCTGACAAAATAGGACCCTGACCCGAGATATGATGAGGACAAAATAAACCCAGTGGCTTTGTGTGGGGTGCTGACTGAACCCAGAGCTGTCCCGTTTCTCAGCACAGCTCAGGTGCAAAGCCAGGAGTGCTGCTCTGAAGCCTGGCAGCATTGGTGCCAGAGGATGCTGAGCTGGCAGCTCTTACCCTTCCTAAAGAGAAACATTTGCCAGGAGGGACTGTAGCCTGAGAAGTTGTTAGATTTTCTAACAGTGGGTTAACATGTCTTTTGTTTTGCCAAGAGCATATATCTTTGTGCCTCCATGCTGAAGAAAAATACCCTTGAATATCCTGTAGCTCTGATGCAGAGCAGCTAATAATACACCAGTTATCAGGAGGATGTCTCCTGGGGAAAAAAAAAAAAAAAAGTTAAGATGCTGATAGGGAGTTTTCTTACTTAGATATTTGTAGTTGTTTTATCACAAAGCAGGAAGATCAAGCCATGCGTGGCAGGTATTAGACATGTTACTTAATTCACTACTGGAAAGTGCCCAAGCACGAGGATGAGAAGGGAGATGTGTGAGAAGTGATGTAAAGCAGAATGTGAACACTGGCATGTGAGCACTGCTCTGTCTTGCAACTGCCCCTAATGGGTATTTTCAAAGGTAACAGATGATGTGGATCCTCAGTGTGTTAAAATCCAGAGTGGGGGCCCATTCTGAAAACAGGGTTGTGAGGAAGATGGTCCTCAGGGGCAGTGGTGAGGCTGGGGGTGTGCTGGGCTCTTGTCCTGTGGCTGAGCTTCCCGGGTGCCAGCAGAGCTTGGCAAGGCTGGCACAACCCTTCCCAGCTGCCTGTTCCCCCTTCCAGCTTCCCAGCATCACAAAATGATCTGGGTTTCTCTCTGGTAGCAAATGTTGAACAACTCCTTTTGAAAGATCTTGGGCTTGACTTGGGCTGCTGTTGATTTCTGCCATCTCTTAGTTGTTATCCCATGGGAACACCAGTGGGAATAGGGATTTGATAGTGCAGCTTGTGGAAGGCAGGAGGGCAGAGCCTGGGGCTGCCCCAAGGCTGCAGGAAGAGCAGTGCAAAGCTGTGAGCTACAGCCAGGTGGGGTGCCAGGGGTACCAGGGGGTATTGAGGACCACCAGTCCTTCAGCTGAGAGAGAAGACACCTCCCAGGAGGTATCAGAGGAATGTTTTTGTGGTTGGAAAGCCTAGAAGAGATGGGGAGCACTGCAGGCAGCAAGGTAGAGACTAATTAAAGGACTTCTTACAGCATTGAGAAGTGAAGTTAATGACAAGAGTTAAACAAAGCCCCTGAATAGTAATTTAGTAGTGACGTGCACCTTCTCAACCTGCTGACTGTGAGGTGATGACAGTATAGGACTATAGCAAAGAAAATACCAAGGCCTACAGATAGAAATAAATGTATTTGGAGTGGTTATTCCACCTCTGTCTTCAGCCTTTAGCCCAGAGTGACCCCCCTGCCAAGACCCCCCCCATGGACAGAAGACATTACTGTGCTGTGGCTGCCAGATAGAAGCTGGAATCCAACCCCTGCTACACCTCAGGAGTAATTCTGGGTATGGATGAGCCTTTTGCACCATTGCAGTGTTTCTGGGCAGGAGAACCCTGCCTAAGCCTCCCTGTGAGCAGCTGAATTGTCTCCTGGGTTCTCTTTGGTCCTCTGATGTGTGAACACAGAGCAGCAGTGAGGCTCCAGCTCCTCTAACCTGTTAAAGTCGTGGATGAAAACACACATTGCTGCCCTTGAAGGAGTGGAATCAGAGGAGTCTGTGATAGGGGAGCACGGATGGATGAAAGAAGAATGTGAAGGACTTTGAACATGTAAGAGAATGTGAACAGGGGTGATCCCAGAGGAGAAATTCTTCAGGGAATTAGAAGGAAAATAGATGTTATGGAGGCAGGATTAAAACTGTTTGAAGTCAGAGGGGGGAAGCTGGATCTTAGTTTTGATCATGAAAAGGCTGAGAGGAGGGTGAGTAATCTGAAATCAAAGTACAGAAGGAAATCAAACCTGAACATTAAACAACCTGCAGATCTCCCCCTCCAAGAGATGAGATCGAAGCACCCAATAAAAGCAAGGTGAGGGATTTTCTTAGCAGAGGGACAGCTTCCACCTGGAGAAGGATCCAAAATTCCCTCTCTTCTGACAGAGAGGGGGAGAGGGAGAAAGCTTGACAGCCTCAGTACAAGCTGTGCAGGAAGAGCCAGCAGGTTAGCACCCTCCAGAGCAAAAGGGACTTGTGCAGTAAACAGCCTTTTTGTTTTAACTCCCTGCCAGAAATTGTGTTTGCTCTCCTCTCAAGTGCCCAGTTCTGGCAGTGTCTAAATGGCTGAACTTTTCCTCTCTCCACTGAAGCCCTCGGAATGACTCAGGCTGGCCCTGAGTCAGAGGAAAAAAGTCTTCAGCAGCAAGATCCCTGTTTGAGCTGCTGCTGAGCTACGTGTGTGTGATGGGCTGGGAAGTGTCCTGCCAAGCTGATGGGCTGGAGCTTCAGAATTAACAATGTTGACTCAGGCCTGAAGACTTTAAAAGAATTTATATCAACAGATTTTAAAGATCTTAAAATATACAGCTTGAGTAGCCTTAGGTTTCTTAGGCAGCTGCCAAATCAAACTGAATAATAAAACAAAACTGAATAATAAAGTGATCACACAGTGTAAGATCAAGACAGGGCCGAGCAAGAGGCACCTCCAGTAATTAGTGGATTGGGAGCAGCCTCCTGACAAGCCTTGAGTTTCTGCTGACGTGCTGAGAACTGAAAACAGCAACAAAATTTCCCCAAATGACAACAGCTCTTCCCTCACCTCCTGGCTTACTCCCTGTTTATCCCTTTTTCTCTTTACTGGCAGCAGGGCAGGGTAGGAGAGGTGCCAGGCAGGGCAGATGAGGCCAGCAAGGAGGTGTTGCTTGTCCAGAGCAATACTGGAAGGGAGGAGAACTGGGAGTGACCCAGGGCCAGGTGGAGCCTGTGGGATGGAGGATGTCAAAAGAGGAGCAGATCCCAAAGAGGATGGTGCTGATGGAGATGTGAACCTGCCACCAAAACACACCAATTCCTGTTTGTAGAGTCCTGCCCACACCTCAGAGGTCTGTGTCCTCTTGCCCTCTCCCCAGGGGCTGCCCATGCAAGTCCTATAGGTGCCAATGTCCCCTTCAGCCCAACCTGAGCCCGGTGATTTTTGACCACCTGCCCCTCACTCCCCCAGCCAGTTTCCCATCCACAGTGCCTGGAGCCAGATCACCTCCAGTCCTTTCTCCACTTCTTATAACTGGTTTTGTTTAAAAGGCAGCAAAAATCAATATTAAAAGCCTAGTGAGGGGTTTAAAAAAAAAAAAAAAAAGTAAAATATTAAATTGCCTTGAGATGCTCATTCTTCATGGTTTGTCCTACAAAGCCTTAAAAGGCCCAACTAGGAAACTTCAGTTTGCTTTAAAGCTACATATGTTTTGTCTGGGGGCATAGAGGTTTTTGATGAAAAGATGTCATTTTTTGATAAAAACATTCTGGCAAAAATGAAGCTATTGAGAAAGGGGAACCAATTCTTATTCCTTTTTGGTGACATTTTTCATGGGATAAAATGTAATTCCTGAGAAGCTTTAACTCGGGTCCTTTTTCATTCTTAAAATGTTTCTTTCTCTTTAGGCTCTCAACATCTATTTCCCATTGTCCTTTCAGAGTGCCAGGGCAAATATATCTTTCTATTTTGGTATTGTCAAGAGGTAAGGTTTGTAGGGAAAGGTAATATCTTTTCTGAGAGCAACTGATAGAACCAGGAAGGAAAAAAAAAAGTAAAAGAGACTTTTTTTGGGGCATAGAAGCCCTGTCTGGCTCTTTTGTTTATAAATTACCCTTCTGTTCTCCTGGAGACCTTGCTGTCTCTCCACTGAACTCTTTTAACTCTAGCATATATACTCAAAAAGCACGCTCATCATTTATCTTTACTGCTGCTGCAATCTTCTCGTCACCTCTTGCTTTCTCTCCTTCTGCAGCTACTTACTCTTCTCTGTTTTGCAATTTTCTCAAGTGGCAACTGCAGCTGATATTTTATTACTTGTCTCTGCCTCTTTCTAATCCTCCATTATTTGGGGCATATCCTTTGTTATCTGTGTTAGGCTCTGCTATGCCCTGGGGATATTTATCGCTAATTGATTCCCATAAATGGGAAGGTAAACATTCATTTCTCTAAGAATACCCATTTTACTTGCAGCAGGACAATCCCCAGAGCTTTTATTCTTGCTTTCTTTTCTTTTGGGGTGTTATGCATAGCTGGTTGGAGCTGAAATGGAATCAAGCACATCTCTGGTGAGGTCTGCAGTGCACCAAGCAGCGTGTTCAGGATCTGCCTCTGAGACCCCCTGAGCACACTGGGAGATGTAACAGCTCCCCCAGAACTCACTGCACCTGCACCACTCTCTGAGCCCTTAATAGGGACAGACAGACAGACAGACTGAGGCTTGCAGAGGAGGGAGGCAATCTTTTTTGTTCAACATTTCCATTAACAACCTGGATGATGGAATAGATAGTATGCTTATTAAATTTACAGGTGGCACCAAGCTAGGAAGGACTGCAAATATATTGGGCAACAGGATGAGAATTCAAATGAGGTGAACAAATTGCAGAAAAGGTTTGAGCTAAAAAAAAAAAAAAATTTAAATCAGAGGCAAGTGCAAGGCATGAAAGCTGATCTGGAATAATCAATGCACAGAGGATGAGGAAAAAGCAGCAGTTCTGCAGAAAGGGACCCTGTGAGTAGAGGACAGTAAAGACTGGACCTGAAGTTCAGCAAGTCTCAGTGTCCTGTGACCCCAGGCAAGACCGTGCTCTTGGGTTCGAGCATCACTTTGTCTTGCTAATGTCTGGAGCAGCCTGTGGGTAGACCAGGAAAGGAGGATTTTCTCTTTTTTCCCCCTTTTTTTTCTTCTTACTCGACTAGGCAGAACACTTCTGGTAAGAGGAGGATATGAATTTAACTGTGCTGTTGGCCTTGAGGCTTTAGGTATCAAGGAGAGATTATTTCAGAGATCAAACCGAATGCTGATTCCAGGGAGTAGCTCATCCCTTTGGAGTGCTCCAGAAGGAAAAGGGAACATTGTCAGTTCAATCTACTGTGGAATTTATAGTATTAATGATCTGAAGAACACTTTAGGGATTTCTGTCAGATGTCTATTTTAATTTAAACTCTTGGGTGTTTAACTACCCAAAATATTGAGTTCTAGTCATTATAAAAACTAATAACTGGCTTATTTTGCTGCTAATTCAGAAACTGAGGTTAATTATCTATAGTGAAGGGATTTGGTACTAATCTGAAGTCTACCTGAATAAGACACTGTAGTTAATTGATTCCCCATGAAATGACAAAAGATTCCTTCAGAGGGATGTTTAGTATTCTGGGCTTTCTGGAAGGTACTAGATTTTGCTCTTGTAAAAGTCTTTTTTATTTGGCTTTATCAGCTGTGTCTTATCCTTTTCATACAGTTATTACTGGTTTATTTTTATGAAAAAATAAACTGGATGATTACAAATTTTCCAGGTGAGAGCCCATTTGCTGCATCCCTTTGACACCCAGTATGGCTTGTGTACAGGTGCTTGCAACAGCACATCCTGGAGCCAGGGGGGATTGATGTCCAGCCCACAGACGTGGGATTGCACCTCTGAACTTGGCATCCCAGTTTGATCCTGACACTTGGGATCAGCTCTGATCAGACAGAGCTGCCTTCTTGTGGGGAGCACAGCCAGGATTTGGCCCAGCTGAGTTCTCCAAGCTCACAGAGCATGTTCATCCCAGAGTTGCAATCACTCCCTCGTGCTCTGTCCTGTGTCCTCTCTGCTCTGCTGTTCCCTTTCTCAAGGGCTCTGAATCTACCCACTCTCCTACTAGTTTATTTAATAAAAATTACTTTCTAAGCCTACTGCAAGCAGCTAAAAAAATTAATTTAAACTTCCCCTAAAGTGTATTTGTCAATGTCTGCTGTTGTAATTCATTATGTTGTATCCTCACATACCCTGAACATGGCAGTGTCAGAACTCTGATGATGTAGTGCAGTCTCCATGGATAATATATCATGAGAACAGTTTCAGCTGGGATGATATATGAAGCCAGCCTGGGAGGATTTTGAAAATAGACTTAAATTTTGAGAACTTTTTTGTGTAACTTTGAGTGGTTGAAGGTTTCACCTGAAGCATTTACTGAGTAGCTGAATTTTTATTTTTTATTTTTTTTTTTTAGCAATGTCAGATAACCCACTGGGGCTTTATGCATTAGCAGACTGAATTGTAGAGCACGTATGTGCATCACATCTGCCTACTGCCCTTATTTTGCAATGCTGCCTTGACCTGGTTGTGTTTCAAACAAAACATTACATGGGATTTAACAAGAGCAAGTGTAGAGTCCTTCATCTGGGGAGGAACAACCCCATGGATCAGTAAAGGCTGGGGGCTGATCTGTTGGAGAGCAGCTCTGGGGAAAGGGACCTGGGGGCCCTGGTGGACAGGGGGATGACCGTGAGCCAACAATGGCCCTTGCAGCCAGAAAGGCCAATGGCATCCCAGGGGCATTCAGAAGAGTGTGGCCAGCAGGGCAAGGGAGGTTCTTCTCCCCCTCTGCTCTGCCTTGGTGAGGCCCCATCTGGAATACAGTGTCCAGTGCTGGGCACCCCAGTTGAAGAGGGGCAAAGAGCTACTGGAGAGAGTCCAGTGCAGGGCACCAAGATGCTGCAGGGAGTGGAGCAGCTCCCTGCTGAGGAGAGGCTGAGGGAGCTGGGGCTCTTTAGCCT
>JAOEGS010002384.1:0-29377 GCA_025447755.1 Corythornis vintsioides
GAACCTACTGGACTGAGCGTGTCTGGATGTGCAACTTTCCCAACAAATGTCAGGGTAATTAAAGTCCCCCATGACAAACAGAGCCTGTGATTGTGAGACTACCCCCAGCTGCTAGTAGAAGGCCTCATCAACTTCCTTATCCTGATCAGGTGGCCTGTCGTAAACATCTGCTACAATGTCTGCCATACTAGTCTCCCCCTTAATCCTTAACCACAAGCTTTCAACCTGCTCCTCATTGCCCTCCAGGGAGAAAAAGTCCTAAATGAGACAAAAACAATCCAAAAAGAACATTGCTAGTCTCATCAACCCACTTACATCTGTAAAGAGAAATTTTCTATCCCTTTTCTGTTACCCCTGGCATTATAAATAACACTGCTAACACAAAGACAACTGTATGTTGTTTGAAGTACAGAGAAAGGTCAGATTTTTTTTACACAGGGAGTTTAATGAAAGTCTCATGTGTAAAGGAAAACAGAACTGCAGCTGCATTCAGATTACTACATGCTAAAACTTCTTGTAGATTACAATTACTTCAATGAAACTCTTCTCTGCCTATTTCATATGTCAGTTTTCCTCATGAACAAAAAAACCAAACAATGTGTTCACTTGAGGCTGAGCATGTCACTTGATGGTCAGTGGGAACTTTGTCACTGACACTGGTGAACCCAGCAGCCGGAATAAATTCAATGCACAAATTATTTCTGATGCTTTTAACTCCTCACCACTGGATCTGCTGGTATCTGCTTAAATGCTGTACAAACCTGAAACACTGATTTCCCTTAGTTCCTAAATCAGCATCTGTAATGTCTTCATTTCAAACTTTCTAAGGAGTTTTCTGTTGGTGAAGATAGCCTCCCATGTTGCTGCTTCTTACTGCTTTAACTGAACAGTGATAATATAATTTCAGTAGTTACTGTAGAAACCAAAAGAAAGTAGTAACCTTCAGACTTCTAAAAGCAGAATTTTCAATCAATTTCCTAATTATTTTTAAAGTCAGATTTAATTTTCTACATATGTTTCATCTAAGATGGTCCAGGTCTTTGCCAAGGAATAAGGTTATCTTCCTCTCACTTACCTGCTTCTGTGACTACACACAGTTTAGTCACTATTTAAGGGTAACAGTTACAAATATCCCTATCTCAGTCTGTGGCTCTAAGCATTTTCTGACAGATGAAAAAAAAATTAAAAAAAATTTGCAACTTGCACCATTTTATCTCTCAACCTCAATTGCCTTCTTTATTTTAAAATATGTTTGACTGTTTTACTGATAGAAAATAATCATCATATCAAAGACCTCAAATTCAAAAGAGCAATGAGGCTGTGAATAGGCTGCATTGCTTTGCTTTTCATGTGTCCAGAGCTGAATTCTTTAAAGGTCCTAATTTCACAGCCAGGCTTGGCCTCTGCCCTCATTTACATCATCAAACACAGCTGGGTCAAATCCAACATAAAATCTTTATGTCAGCCTTTTTGAAAAAGCAGTGTTTGAGAAAATTAGGAGATGATTTAACTGAAGTTTAACCAAAGATTTCTCAGCAAGGCAAATTGGAATAGACTTACATATTCAAAAGGAAAAAAAAAAAAAGGTACATTCATCTGGTATGGAATGCTCTCATCAGAAACAAAAACTACCATGATTTTCAATGCAGTCACATTTTGAAGGAAAACAAAATATTTTAAATTGGGATATAGAGGAAAATCCTATATAACCCTAATTCTCTCTCCCCTGCAGTCAAATATGTTAATTAAGTCCTATAGAACAAATCCTAAAAGAATAACCTTGAAAAAAAAATATTTATTATCTGGAAGTTATATGGAATGGTGTTGAATATCACCATTTTTGATGTGTGCTGGTTGTTTTAGCACATGTTTGGGGTTTTTTTTTGTTGGTTTTTTTTTTTTTTCTGTCAAGCCACTGAACCAATGTGAAAGAGGTATTCTTAGTAATAACCCATTTAATCTAACAAAAGATGTTTCTGTGACCATAGCTTTAGCTCTTTGACCCTTTGCAGGGCCTAACTTCAATCCTCACCCTGTCTGTCTAGGGGGCTTTGTCAGACTTGGAAAAGTCTATCATAACACCACCATGTTTATGCAGAACCTGATGATTCTTCCAGTCTCTCTGTCTCAAATTAGTGTTTATCAGCAGTGTCAGCCCTTAATCTCAGTCCTAACAGTATCCTTAACCTTAACAAAAATGCCTTAGGGACCCACATCTACACTAGATTAGACAGCCTATGTCAGGTCAGCTCTGAATTTTGCCTGGCAGCCTCTTCTGGACCATAAATTTATCTTTGCTTTTTTTACAGTCCTACCCCTAAAAGACATACAAAAAATTAATGTGGGATGGACCTAACTATGAAAGTGAGAAATCTCATCTTGGAGGTAATCAGATGGTATTTTACTTTGTATTATGTCAAGGCCCTTTTATCCCATGTCCTGTTTGTTGGGGAAAGAGACAAAGTATTTTAAGGAGAAAAGCAGTCTTTTGAATAAAGTAGAAAACTACATTCTTGGGAATTTCTACATTAAATTTTATCACAGTAAAAATTATTATGACTAAAAATTGGGTCCTGGTCATCAAGTCAGCAAATGTGAAATCAGAGATGATGTGAGAAGGAAGTTACCTAAATCACTTCCAGCTTTCCTGAGGTTAGAACATAAAGAACCCAGCTACAGCAGAAGGCATATATTCAAAAGTTGGCTTTCTCCTCCAAACACTTGGGAGACAAAGTCTCTGTGTCCAGCACAGCTGTTGTTTCCTTCTCTCTCCAGTGCCCAGGACATGATTCAGAACAGAAGATACTGCAATTATTTGTAACAGAAATAGCAATAGGTCACAGTTTAGAACATTAGAAACATGATCACAGACGTGTTGGTATCCCTTAGTTTCTTTTAGGGTTGGTTTTTTTTTAATTTTAGCAACTGAGCAAGAACAAAGGCTCACAGATGAGTTTCAGTTAAAAAAATATATTTTAAGATGACATTTGAAACATTAGAAACATTTGGAAACTTACTTTGTCAAAAATACATTTAATGCTGATATTTTTAACCAAAAAAAATTTTTTTAATGCTATTGTGTTTTTTTTTTTTGTGGTTCATTTTGTTGTTTTTGTTTTTCCAAGTTGTTTATGATCTTTCAATGCATGAAATCACATTATTCAACTGAACGCCAAATGATTTTAAGTAAAAACCTGAAAACACACATCAAGACCATGCATCACTAGAATTTATTAAATTAAATCAAGATTGGTATATAGGATTTTATCATCTAACTCCATTCAAAGCAATTTTTTGGTTGCTGAAATCTTTAATGTGACAGTCTGTTCCAAGACTTGCTGAAAGCAGTGGATCTGTTCCAATCTGTCTCAAGCAGGCTTTCAGCAGATCTCATATACTGTAGAATTATAAGATGTTTTAGTTGCTCAAACATAAAAAACCCTGACATTTTTATATGGAAGTAAGGATTAATTTTCTGCCATGGACAACACAAAGCACAGGCTAATTTCAGTTGTTCCTTGACTGAAGTCCTAATTTTTTTCTTTATATAATATTGTATGCTTTATAAGTAGAGCTCTTATAGGTACAACTGCACATTGACTCATTCATATTTATAAAATAATAACAAAAGTTTTTGCATTGTATATATACATAATCAAGAAAACTCACATTTTTTTTTATAACAAAAAAATAGAACTTCTCAACCACCCTAAATGTCCTCCTTTATACTGATAATACTTATTATTGGATGGGATACACATGTGAGCCAGCCCCAGGCAGCTGCCGTGGCTAACCTCAAACCTGCAGAACATGCCAGGCCTATGATTTTGTTGCAATGAAACCAGGATAGATGTCAAACCTCGTTTTACGACAAAAATCAAAGAGGTTAGATGAACGTGAATGATACTAAACTCTTATATACTTTGGCACCAGACCTTCAAGCAACAGATCTCTGTCAGGAAGCAATGTCTAGTAGCTGATAAGCTGTAGGAAACAGCTTCCTAACATCTACCAGCTGCAAATTATTCAGAGGGGACCTTCACAAGGTTATAGAGGGTCAAGTGCAGTGCCTGTAAGAGCTACAAGTTCTTGTGGTGAGCATAGAAGTACATTTAAGGTCCACATCATCCTGCAACTGAGCACTGGAAGGCTGGTGGCAAAGATGGAACTTCCCCTGCAGTGTTCTACTGATACATGCTCTGCCATCTTAGCAAGTAATACTCTGTAAACTGTATTACTGCTCTATGTTCCTACTCAGTGTGTATGTGCATTGCCTTAGCTATGTTTGCAAGTGTAATGTGTTTTCATGAATATATTCTGTGGAAGAAGTGAAGCTGGTTCAGTCAAGTCTATATTCAGAGAAAGCAGTTCATATGGACTACATAAAATCAGCTGGAGAAAGGCAATCCTTTGAAGACAACTAAACAAACTCTGTACCAGAGAGGATCAAGTAGGTTCCAGCAAAACTGTCTCTTACTTTCTTATTCCCACAGCAGAAAATCTGTTATCAGGCAGACGGCTAATGTTAATCCAAAAGTTTTACTCCTGTGACATCCATGGAAATGACTGTTGTCTCTGTGTAAGGAGAAAGCAGAGTAAGAAGTCTGGAGGACTCTCCATTTTGCTCCCAGAAACTGCTGTTCTTCATGCTCTCTCTTGAAGATCACAATGTGTTCTCAAACTTAGTCAATTCTTTGACTCTTCACTATTCAGAGGCTGGAAAGCATATCACCTTACAGAGAAGCTTGATGCTGTACACTAGACTGTTACAGGTCATAAAACAACTCTGAAAATATATTCAACACTTCTAATGACGACTGTGCTGATTCTGTGCTACCTTTCCAGTAGAAGGACCGTGATATTCCAGAAATAATGTACTTTCATGGCCCCTGAATAAAGGATAAAAACTCCCATAGAAAACAGGGGCTTTAGAACAATTAAGGGTTTTTTCTTTTTGCAGGTCAGTTTTATCCTTCACAACTTCCCAAGATAAAGACAGTAGGAGTGAGTTCTATCCAGCCTCAGACACTTCATCCTGCTTACACTGATCTTTTGTGCATCTAAGAATTTGAAGCCTTGTCTCTTTTAGTTGCCTTTAAAAACAACATTATTGACTTTATCTCACAAAGAAGAAAATGGTTACGCTTATTTTCATCCTCTAAGGATCTCACCCAACAGCTTGTCTAAAAGTTGACTTCCATCAGCCTAGTTGGAAAACACTGTCAGTCTAAATTAGCTATAATTTTCTTTGTTATTTCACTGCTTAATGTATTTTCCTGTGATGAGATGTTTTATTGGGCTCAGATTTTTTTCTCGTTTGTTCAACTGAGCTCTTGCTAATGGCAAAGTATCTGTTCCATCTGATGATAACTGCAGAGGATTTAGGCAGTAATAAGACAAGGGTCACAAGTTTATGCATTGATTTTATTTTTAAGAAAATAATTCTCATGGAGCTGTCTTCTAAAGATTAATACACATCAAATAAGATAGCTGAGGGAAATAGGGAACATTTCTTGAATAGCAGTAATTTCTTTTCATTTCTGTTTTACACATAGGTGTAATGCTCTCTGACACTACTGGCTTTGAACTGTATTTCTCTAGTATATTATAGAAAAGTAATTTAATGATAAAAGTTTAAGTTGCCTTGTGGAAAAAAGACTACTGTCATGAAAGTGAAAGGGGGCTTTAAAAAGGAAGGTTAAAAGGGCATTGTATTATGTTCCAGAATAATATTAATAAACTTAATTTTTACCTTCTTAGTGCAGGCCTTGAGATTCTTACACTTCCCTCTCCATTCCTCCTTCTCAGAATTACTCCTCCCTGTGAGTTTCAGAGTCCTACTGTGTTTTATCTTCTACAATATCCTTTTTTTTTTTCTTTTCACAAAGTTCTGTCACAGCATTTGCTTCAAAGATAAGCATATTTTTAGAATTTAATTAATAGAATCAAGATAACAAGTATATAGATCTCAGCAAGGCAGATACTGTACCAGAACTACCCTTCAGAAACCTGATGGAATGCTTTTCAAATTATCTTTTCCTTTACTTTTCAGAAAAATAAAAACCATAATACCCTGAGGACAAGAAAACTCAGGGATTGAAGCTCCCAGAAGCCCTCAAGCAGAATGGCATAAGCCATGCTTCAAGTCATTCTTTACAGGATCTCAGTTTTAATCTACACCAGTCAGACCCTATTCTAATATACAACCACACAGATGGTTGTTTTTATTTTAAAATTAAACAAGCAGTTCACAAACCTCCTATGTGAAGTCATGACAGAACAATTACTGTGTTGATCATTTTTAGCATTTTTTTTAATGTATTTTCCAAGTGTAATAATGCCTTTTCTATCCTGACCTATAGAGGAAACAAGAAAGACTTAGGCTAGATATGATTGCCCCTTGTCACACTCAGCTGCTAGATGCTTAGTACCATGTCCCACACAGCCAGGTAACATCAGTCACCCCATCTCCAAATTGCTCAGCTGGGAATGCAAAAGGCAAATGTTTCAGAAGTATTTACTACCTGCTTCCTCCCCACCCCCCTGTTTGAGGATGTTCCACTTTTACCTGTCTGTACCCCAGCCTGCTTGGTCTTACAGAAAAGGGATGATACCTCACAACAACATATTCAAACAATCTGCTTTCTGCTGCTTTCATAGGGTAGTCTCCAGGTCTGATGTAGATTTTAAAAGAGAGACACACATTCCTCAGACCATTAAAACAAAGATGGCTGCCCATATTCTATGCAGAAGGAGGATCTAGGAACATGCCTGCCAATTCTCCTTGCAAGAAACTATTTGCATTAATTCCTTGAAATTTCAGAAGGCAAGGAGCAGCCTTTCTGTCACAGTTTAGGCCCAGACAGCCTTGTTTCCCTCAGTAGCTGCTCACAACTGCCATCCCACTCTCTCCTCCTTTACTAATAGAGCAACCTGTCCAAAAGCTGCTCTATTAGAGCCTGGTATCTGTTGTCCTCTTATCCACAGGTGGTGGGCTTTTTTTCCAAAATTTCTTACAGTTGTGTGGCCAACAGTGGGAAGCTGCTTAAGTCTGAACCTTCACCAGAGATCCCTTCATTGTACTTGAAGAAAATTTGTCTCTTCTCTAAAACCTACGAAAGAAATTTAACAACTTAATCTGCCAGCTACAGGCAGTCAAGTAAAAGGCACGTTCACAACTCCAATTCTTAATTACAGTACTATGAACTGTAATTCAGGTCTCCCAAAGTGCTGGAAGCACTGCAGGATTGCTTTCCTACCTCGATGGCAGAGGGATCTAAGAATAAAAAAAAATTAACAATGTCATATATCAGAAGCCCAAATTATATAAAAGGGATATTGGCACTGTAACTTCTTTTCATTACAAAAAAAAAACTCAGTAAGAATCACCTGCTAATTAATTTATATTACAGCTGGCTGTGTTAGGCTTCCAGAAAAGACCAAGCTTTGTGGGCTTTTTTTTCCACTTTCTTTAATTACAAATTAAGCAGACACTATTGGAGCTGCAACATGCAACCTGACAAGATCCTGTCCCATCCTCTTAGCCATTTCTAAGAAAAACTTTCCATCACACAGCTAAACACCCACTCCCAGTTTCCTATCATTTATGGCATGTCTCTTCTATTTTGGGTGGTCTCAACTTCTGACTTCCTATGTGCCAATTTAAAATTCTAACTGGAGCAGTCATTGTCACTTTCTGAAACATAGTGGTCCATGGAGCCACTAAGCATTACATGGTGACCTACATAGAAAACATGCAGAGGCAGCACAAGGGCACAGCTGAATGCTTGGAGAAGCCTGTGTCACTTCTTGTAAAGGAATTCTTGGTGCTACCAATTCATGTGGAGTTAGTATTTTACAGAAGCAAAGGTGCACACATCATGCAGAACTGGGAACAATTTCTGTGTTGAATTATTATTCACCTTTGCTTAACTTAACTAAAAATCCTTGCTTCATGACCTGCTGGCACCTACACAGAAAAAGAACATGGGGAAAATCCTCATTCAGCAACCCCTTTTCAGAATCAGGTATGCTTAAGATCCTAGGACAAAGCCGATGTCTGTTGACAGATACAAAAACTAAAATTAATCTTCAGTGAACCTTTTCTTTTCGCTTTCCGACAGCACACAACTTTACAGGACTGCTAGTGTAGGCTATTCTTTTCTGATGAAGTTATCTGTGTGACACTCCTTTTCCAGTTGTCAGCTTCTCATGTGTCAGAAGCAGTACCGTATACAGAGGAAGCACGGCATGTGTGGGGATATGGGAAGCCCTCTTTGCTTTAATGCTTTTCAAGAACATGTATTTCCTATTAGAATATTCACTTGAGAAAAACACAAAACTATTTGTCCATGTCTTCTACAAGGTGTTTGTACTATTTGCTTTCTCTGTAATCCTAGTTTCTACATGGAAGGGTTACATGAAACAGAAAAGCCCCAAACCCTGTAACCACACACTAAATCCTGAAACACACATAGGAAATTGAAAGAAAAATATTTTCTTCATTATTTTCTTATTGATTGTCAAACTCACCTATTAACCCAGGTTAGAAAGTTCTTATTTTACTCTGAGGGGTTGTCAGGAGAAAGTTTTGTGCACTGGTCAGTCATGCCTCCTCTTGGAAATCTTTGGTAAAATACTGGGAACAGAGGCTACCCAAAAAATAAAGATCCTTTCTGTATTACCATACGTAAAGGAAGATCGATTTTTACACTATCTACACGGAATCCTTTCTAAAATCAGTGGGTGTCAGGAAAACACAGATTCAGTAGCACAGATTTAATATCAAAATGGAGTCTTAGGTCCAGCAAGCAGAGAAAAGATGAAAACACTTTTTTTTTTTTTTTTTTTTTTCTGACTGTTACTCCATTGGAGCTCCTTATTAATTAGAAAGGAGGAATACAAAATTTCTCAAATATCTGTCATTTAGAAGTGTGTTACCAAGATTTCTGTAGTGGTAGGATCACATGGTCTTTTTATCTATTGTATTAGTAGCTTTTGTAGCTCATGTGTTATACTGACTTTCTCCTGAGAATACACATGGTAGGTTTGGTAGGACATTTCATTGCACTGATTTTGAAGATCATGTGTATATAAATGGGCAATGATTTGTTTTGTTAGTGAATCAAGGTTGAATGACTAAGTAGGATCCAGAGCAGATTTAATCTAATGTGTTAGGCGATGATTTTCTGTAACACATTTGCTGACATTTTTCTCACCCATATTCTTTTCTAGAAAGAAAACTATTTTCTAAGCAGTGAAAATTAGACGTTCTATAACAACTTAGTGTGTTTTATGCAAACAGGCATTTTGCCATGAGATTCAAAAGTTATCAGCGTAGTAAGCCACCAAAACCAAATGAATTAATTTCATCCAGAAAGATAAATGCATTCACAAAGCAATTAACATAATATATATATTTTTTAATAGTCCCTCAAATAACCAAAATTGCCATCACAGATTCTGCTGCAGAAAAAAAAAAAAGACATAAATGAGTAAAATTAATGTGATTTAAATAAAATAAGGCCAAGAAGTAAATTTGAAAACTGGATTGAAATTCTAGTGAGACACCCACAGTCAGTGAATAGGACAAAGATTTTATGTGAAGCTTCTTCTTTTTACTTTGGTTTTGCACATAAAGATCATAGCTCCTCAGCTGATTAGTTCTCATTTTATGATCAAAAAGCAGGACCTTGTATGACTCAGAGTTTTTTTGTCCTCTTAGTTACGGACATGTTACTAAGTGATGGTTTCAGCTACCATTAGGGAATTTTCCTTCATGGATTCAAACCTTTCTAGAATGTAACACTTCTTTTAATTTCCACTAAAAAAAAAAAAAAAAAATCCTGATAAATCCACAGCTCCTTTTCCATTGGGAAAATAGGTTATGTTTATTGTCCTTCAGGATCATAAGATGGCTATTACTCTAAGAACAGGCTTTGTTACCAAAACTACATGAGAAAGTTCTATTGTATAACCAGTGGTGCAGAACCAGAGTAAGCTGCATAGAAGAGCTTTTGCTTCAATCTAAGTAAAGCCCAAAGACAATGCCAGCTCATCTTACCCAATCTTACCCATCCCTTTCACACGTGAGCGAATTACATATTACAGAAATGGCCCATAACATGTTTAAAGCTTCCAGTAAAGGCAACAGTGTTATAAAGGAGGACTCTTAAAAAGGAGGACTGGCCACACTCTTGGTTGACAATAGGAAAAGTGATACCTGAAAGCTCTGCAAGATTAGGAATTTACTTGAGATATACCAAGATAATTAAAAAAAAAAAGAAACCATATACAAAGCCATGAGCAAATGACTGGCTTGATGGACCTTGGCTTTAGTGATTTTTATTGATATGTATCTCCTGGGTGATTCTTTGGTTTCTGCTACATCTGCCACAGAGAAAGTTCTCACTGGCGAATGCAACTTCTGCCACTGTATTAGACCAGTTGCCCAAATCTCTGGAAGCTTAATGTCTCTGACACTAGGATTTCCCCCACGTTTTTTGCTAAAGTTAGCCAATGAATTCTGAGCTTATTGGAGACCAAAGCCAAACATGACTACCGAATCCCTTTTTTCTTAGGAGAGTGGATGTAAAGATTTTTAAAGGTGCCTGGAAGGCTGACCTGTGAAAAAAACCCCTTAGTCATTCAAGATCACTGAACATATTAGTAAGGCATACAGTAATTTGAGAGGGGCCTCTGTGCGATGTCCCAGCTTGCTTGCCTTATTCAGTATGCTATATACAACTCTAAGCTATCTTGGATGTTTCAGAGAGAGAAAGAATACCAGAAACCAAGTTAAGCATGAGAGGAAGAATGAAAGCTTTAGCACCCAACTTAAGTCCTGACACATAATAATTAATTACAGTTATTATTTCAATGAGGAGACAGAGGGGTTTCATCCAAGTTCAGGACCTGTGAAGAAGCCAAATGAGCACAGCTACTCAAAGCCTTCATACACAGCAGTGCAAGACGAACCATCCTAACCTCTTTCTAATATGAGGAATAAACATATGTAAGAGATTCCAAGAGCCATCAAGACCGTTACATCACTCCACAGCCCCAAAATATCACTAGGTTCATGTTGAGCCTATCCTTCACCCTTGCCCTACTCCAATATATCTCTTATCTTCATATTCAAAGACATTTACATATAATAAACCTCTAGCAAGACTTATTGAGAGACTTACTGAGAAATCAAGCACACTGAATTCTGTAAGATTCATCTAGCTTTTCTCCTGCCTAATCTATGTAGACCATTGTTTGACACTTCTTTCTTTTAATTTCTATATTATACAGACACCAGAAAAAAAAACATATTTCAGGGGCAAGTGCACACTTTGGATACAGGCAATGCAATTCCATTGTTTCTACCTAAAAATTTCTTATGTGTTCATTCCAAGATGGCAACTAATCATTTCCCAGAGCATTGCACTGAAAGCAAGTTACCTGCAATGTATTAAAGAAAAATTAAAAATACCAAAACAAAACAAAAAAACCACCCAGGTATTTCCACACACCCTTTTGCACAGTTTGTAAGTTGATTCAAGTAATTAACGTACCTCATTTCTGTTACAACAAGCCCTTTTCCAGTGCATGACTTCAGAACAATACACGTCACAATTAACAAATAACAAGCTGAATCAAGATTTGAATCTGCAGAAAGAATTCCTGCCACCACTAACCCATTTGCTATCACTGAAGAAAGGCTATGTGGCATAAGCTTGCAAATGAGAACAAAGAATTTGAGTATAACACACAAGATGTGGCCACAGTGGTGGGACATAGTAACAGAGGCAAGGAAACAAGAATACCAAGGCACAGTCTATATGGCAGTACTTCAGGTGAGTGGGCTGAGGAGTTGTGTATGAAGGCTCCATCCTTCTTATAGCTTTGGAGGCAAGATCTGGGAAAAGATCATTCCTTTCATCTCAGTTATAGCAACACTGAATAGTTTAATTGTCAGAGCTGTAAAACAGTCCTTTTGTCAAGAACACTTCTCACTAATTACTTGCCTACCAAAAATACACTGCTCATTCCATTCTTTGTCAGATGTAATTGATGCAAATTCAGTTTTATACCACAGTATTTCTTGTATATCTTTTGTGATATCTCAGTTTGACAGCATATTATTAAATGACAAGTGCTGTGATGCAAAAAGGAATAGTTATAATGAGTATTCATAGCTTTTGTATAAACTTCACATACTGATGCCTTATATTTTAGAGGACATGCAAGTCGTTGTATTTCACCTCTCTCCCAGCAAGGAGAGCTCTGAGCCAGGTAGGCAGAGTCACTGCTGTGACTTGTCAAGCAAAGGTTAATGGACTCAAGGGCACAGGAATGCCTTCTCACACTCAGCTGACTGCTGCTATGAGGGTTGTCACTTGGGAAGTGTGCTGATCTCCCAAAATTTCCTGTCTTCATGTGTCAGTACAGTGTAGCCATTCATGCCTGCATAGGGTTTATTGCACTATTCATGGCACAGTGGGCATGTTTCTCATACAGCCTCCTACCCTCCTGGCAGTGATTGCTCTGGGGCTGTACTACCCCTATTGTTTTCTAGGCCTGCTCTTAATCTCTCTGCAGTTATTCCCGTCCCATGATTTCAGACCTTAATCTTTTTCTAACACCTACATTTGACTTTAAAACCTTCCACTTGTAACTGGTCATCTTTTGAAGAATTCTCACCTGTGCTGCCTTCAGCTTTCTCATGTCTGTTTTATTTTATGCATCACCTTCCACTCCAGAGAGTAATATCATTAGTGCACTGTCTGGATAAAGCTTCACTTTGATATAAAATACAACGTTCTAGTATACTGTAATTTTGTCACTTTGTCTGCAGCACCTAACACTTAAGAAGCATCTTTTTTTTTTTTTTTTATCTCTGCATTGGCTGGACCATCAGATCTTAACCAAACCCCCTGGGTGTCTCCATAGGTCTTCCATATTCTGCTGTTTCTTGGTGAGGCATTTCAATAATCTGTATTTTTTCCTAGCTGCAACCACTTGATCTTCTCAACACTTCTAGTAAGTAGAGTAATCCAACTAAATGGATTTACTGTCCAAGTTGAATCTGGTTACCTGAGAATTATCACAATTACATGTGTGCTCAGTGATTGTCCAGCTCTGATAACTGAAATAGAAGGCTAGAAAGACAGCAGAATATAAGGCTAGCTGGTAGAGAGATTTCATGCAGTGAGGGGTGAGAATGTAGTACAGTACATAGTTACACATTTTGTTTTAGAAAATGAGGTATCTGATAACCAGAAGTAACAAGAGCCACTGCTGTTGCCAGTGAAAAGAATATGTACACAATCTGAGTTCAAGGTTTTTCTGTTGCCTCACCCAGCACCACATTCTCTAACTCACCCAAATTTCCTGCTTGAAGAGTACAGTGAAAATCCAAATCCTAATATCACCTCAGATAACACCACCAAAATTTCCAGCTCTTAGCTGATTTTCCCCATTATGGTTCTGATGCTCCTGCAGTTATTTATTACAGGGTTTTTGATAGCAATGGTGATCTTATGCAGAAAACATCCTATTGATATGTTATTTCTGTAACACACTCCTCGATTTAAATGCATCCAGATTAACACAGAAAATAGAAAACACCTTAATCCTCATTGTCACTTTTAATCTCATTCAAATCACAATGCTGCAATGTCTCTACAGCTGCCCCCTCTATAAAACAAATCATAACTCCTTGATAATATCTTTTCTAATTTTTTTTACAATATAAATACAGAACTATAAAGATAGATTCTTGTATAATTTGAAGTAGCAGAAACACTTTCCACACAGTACAAAACTGGCCACCCACTACTTCTTTCAATTCTTTACCTTTTTTATTGCCTGAATCTTTGATACACACATCTCAGAGATGTTAGGTTCCCTATAATCTAATACAGAGGTTCCATATCTGCATTAAAAGATTCATCAACTTTTGTTTGGGCACAGATAATTTTGGCTTCTGGTTTCATCACAGGAAGCAGTGGATTTTGAGGAAAAGGATTAAAACCCAATACATGGGTAGGTACATATGGTCCAATGATTTGTTAATGTTTATCTAACTGGCTTTTAACAATTAGGTTATTATGTTCTTGCCCTGTTTTTTTTACTTATCTCCTGCTCTTTCTATTCCTTCTTTTGACAGTGGAGCATTAGTTGTGTTGTCCTGTGCACAGATTACTCTGTTCATTCAGTTGTACAGCAGTAATTCACTTTCACCTCACAGAAAAGTCTTGCTTTTTGTCAAAATAGAACTAACAGTATTCACATGAAGTCCTTCTTAACCATTTGCATCACTGACTAATAAACGTCTGTGTGTGATCCAACTTCCTGTGTAATGCTTCAAGATCTTAATTTCTTTCTTGTCTGTCTGTTATCATTCTCAGCAACAGGTTTGGTGAACCAAACTCTTATGTTGCTTTGCAGCTTTGTACAATGTTCAAGGAATTTTCATTTCCTCAGGAATGCTCTTTGCTTGTATATTTTACTTCTTCCCCAGTTTCTTCCTCTGCTGTGCTTTTTGTTGGAGTGCATGCTTTTATAACAACACGTGTAGAGAGCAGTGAGTGAGGTTTTAACAAGCTGGTACTGAAATGTCTGTGTGATAGTGGTTAAAAAGGCATTCCCATCACTTTGCAGGAAGGCAGCACGAGTGCTGAGCTAAGGCTGGAAGGTGATAAGACAGACCCTACACAGAGAGGATATCAGAAGCAGAATGAGAATTTGGAACCTCCTGGCTGCCAGCTTCCTGCTTGCTCTGAGAAACCAGCTATACTGGTTTACTCTGGGGAGACTGAATGGCATTGTTAAACTGGTAAAGCAGCCATGGGCCAATTACCCTGAGCGGCTGACTCTTCCAGCACAGCACTTCCTATCAGCATCAGCACAAGTGGGAATTAACAAGTTGCCAAGAAAGAGGTAGAGAGGTCTCTACCTCTACCATGCTATCCTCTAAAAAGAGAAAGGGGGTGGGTGTTAGGGCATTCTGAGTACCTCACATCACCAGAGAAGAAATAAAACCCAAAAGTGAATCTGAAAAGGAATGCTCTTCCAAGTCGTTTTAACCCTTGCAGAGCACACACTGTCAGTACAAGCACTTCTAACTGAATGCATCAAATATATACTAGAGCTCATTGTTCCATTTCATAGCTGAAATGTGTCTCAGTAATGCAAAATGGGCAAGTAATTCGCCTGTCATTTATCTTTTTTTTTAATTGGAAGGTATTTTCTAGGCAATTGCTTCACTTAATTAAAAAACTACAATTTTAAAAAAAATAGATGAAATAAAAAAATTTAACACCTGCTTCCCAAAGAAATTCCTGAAAATGAGATCAAATCTACCAGAATTTTCTTTTGCAATGTTAAGAAATCAAATATTCTCACTCAGTACTTGACAAAATTTGTCATTTTTGAGGAAAGATTTAGTAAGCAGAAGTAACATATAAAACATAGAATACAAAATGGATGCTGCAACTCCTGACTGCATGTGATTGTGTTACAAACTGGAAAACCAGAGCTAGTGAATTGGCCAGCTTGAGGAATTCCAGAATTCCAATAACTCCAGAAGTCATTTTGGTGGCTGGTCATATTCCAGGGTAGATTCTGTTATCAAAAGTTATAGTCTACAATGTGAAATCCAGTTTTAAGTTGAGGGGTACCCAGTGAGAAAGAGGGTCCTATATAAAATGACTTAATAGCAAGTTACTTTGGTAAAAAGGGCAAAAAAGAAGTAGGATCAGAAAAAAACAACCAAACAACCATACACTGTTCACCTGAAGTGCATTACATCCTTTCTCATCCCTCTCACCATAAATCAAGGAAAAAGTTATCTCACTCCTATTTTGAGACCTGTGTATCCAGTGGTAGTTACAGATATGTCAAAAGGTAAGTATGCTTGACAGAAAAGGAGCTTCAGGAAAAGCAGTCAGCTGTATCCTGACATGTGTCAGATCCCTTAGAAAACTCTTGGGTATGCCAGTTCCATGCATTAATTACCTGCAAAGGACATCTGTTTCTCAGAGGTTCCAGACTCCTTCCATATCACTCTCTACAGATTTTTTTCATCAGTCCAGGTGAAGGAAAACAGAAATCATTATATCTGCTGTTATGTTGTTTCTGATCATCAGGGTTAAAAAAGGAGCAAGAGCTTTTCTATGAATGAAGTATCAGCTGTAAAAAGGATAAGCTGCTGAGTGGACATTGCCAACAAAATCATCTTGCCCGAAGGAATGACAATGTCAGAAAGTCATAAGGAATATAAAATGTCTAGACTTAAATACAGCCTGACTGACACTGAATCTCTTCAGGTATATAATTTAGAGAAAACACTTGCTCATAATATTAGCCCCAGCTTATTAGTTTATGCAGAGGTGTCAGGAAGTCCAAAAAGCTACATTTCTCTTAAGGAAAAATTCACCTTTTCTGTCCTTACTCCTTGAAGCTCTGCTTTCCTTTCAGTTTAAGATAAGCTGAGTAGAAATGGAGGAACTACATAAGCAGTTTCACAGATGGACTTTCAAGATGGTTATGCAGATCTTCAAGGAGAAAGCTTCTCAGCTGGCTCTTGTTAAGAGGCAGAACATTTCTGTCAAACAGAGCATTATGGCACTGAAGAGTTCCCAAGGTGCAGAGCAAATCCTTGAAAGCCTTCTGCCCATTTAACTCATCAGAAAAATCATTCCCATCGCTGGAAGGAAGACAGACTGTTGCCTTTTCCAGCACTGAAAAAAGATAAGACTGCTGCTTTTACAACTCCGTGACTGGGTAAAAAGCACCAGCTTCCAGCAATTAATCTACTGCCAGTCCCACTTTGTTCAAGAATATGGAACACACCACTGCAAGAACCTTCATTTACCTGAGCAGCTTTTTGGAATACAATTTTTAAATGCCACAACAGCAAGAGGTGAAATAATAGTCCCAAGTTACAGAACAGTAATATCTCTACAGCTTTCAATGGGGCAACAAAGCATACAAAATAAGGGAAAATTTCCAAATAGCTCAATGAAAGTATGGGACAGATCCAATCTCAGCAGCATCATTCTGAAAGCACAAGATTTTCCTTGTCCTGGATCAGGGAGATGACTTATTTTCAGAAAATGTTCGGTCTGTGAAGGCAATTCAGGTTGCTCAGCATTTCCAAATACCAGATATCAGTGTATATTTACACTGCCGGTTGACACCAGTTAATAATAAAGGACTCATGGGTTCACTCATTACTTTGTCCCTCACAAGTTATGGCTTGCAATTGATTCTTTGGAAGGGTCTCTTGGTCCTCCTACCTTTTAAAATAGAATTGACTCCACAGAGAAATTGAGAGGGGTTAAGACATCCTATGCAAGCATTCAGCTGTTTCATAAGCTTCTTGAATGCACATTCACCTTTGAACTTATTTCAAATGCAGACATATCCTGAGCTGGAAGTTAAGCATGATATTTTTTGATAAACCACCAAGTCCTTTCCTCTGGCATCATTCATGCAGAGAAAAAGCAATCACTATTCCATAACCTTCATGAAAGGGCAGTGTTGCTGAAATGTAGGCCAGCTCTGATACCACTTACTGCCAGTTAGACATAGGGCCTAGCTATCCAGCCCACCAAAATTTGCCCTCTGACACTCCCAGTGCCTGTACCCCCTGCATATATTCTTCAGATCTCAGGAAAGGTCTCAACTGCACTCAGGCACTGAGTTTTCATGCCCAGTGCTGGGGTTAGAGTAAGCTTATTATTTCAAGAAGATTAACGGTATTAGCATTAATATTGTGATTACTCCTTAGACAACCTTCCTTTTCAGTATGCTGAGTTTCTTTGTGGATTAATCTGATTATTTATTACTATTGTACTGTTATTGACATGACTATTTAATTATTTTTATTGTCTCCATCTCTAAGATCCATAGAATACCACAATAAACAAATACCACAATAAGAGCAAATCCATGTAATATTGACAGTACATGATACAAACCCGTTTTATGTCAGAGAGAAAACAAGTATTTTACTAAAACCAGTTAAATTCCAGGTTTCTTTTCTAGACTTTTCAACATACATTAGCATCAGGAAAACTACTGAATAGAGTGTTAATTTATAAGTATAGTTCTCTCAGTCTGGGTATTAGAGTTCCTGCTGGTTACATCTGACAGCTATGGATTTATCAGCAGAGGACAAGGGGACTGCCATCCAGTTTTCTGCATTCCACCACTAGGCACAGTACAAACCCTGTTATTAAACATGGATGAGTAGTTTAAGACAAGAAAATAGTCTTAGAAACAGAAGTTCATAGGACATTGACTAATCCATTTATGAGATTTACAATTTACCCTCTTCCCTTCCTGTTAAAACTCAGGACTTGTGAGAAAAACCTGTCTAACCATAAAATTCAAATACCAGTAACGGAAAGCTACTCCAAGGTTTGCAAATTCAGTGCATTGTGTATTTATTAATCAATAATCCATATGAAAACTATAAATTCTCATACAAGCTTCCAGACAATGCTATAAGACATTTTGTAAAAGCCTAGATCTATATAAAATTTTCATCCTTCATTCCCCAACTTTTAAATGAGTACATTAATTTCATCACAACATATTTTCTGTGTTAATTCTTCTATGTAAGCTTTGAATGCTCTATATGGAAGCTTCCCATTCACTCTATTTTATGGCATATGGTAATTCCTTTCTATTGTCATAATACAACCTCAGAGGAAGTGAATGAAAATGTACTGTCATGAATGTTGAGAAATTAAGAAGCTGGAGCTTGACCAAAAAAGCATTAATTACAACACAACTCCTGCCAAATTGAAAGAACTCATTATGCTTGGCCTTTAAAAAAAAGCTACCTTAAACGTAGAAGGAAAGCCACGTTAGCAGAACTGAGCTCACCTACCCATAGACCACACTTGTTCTATGCAATTTCATACTCTTTGGAGAGACTCTCCAATCATCTTACAAACATGCTTCCCTGCAAGGAACAGAAAAGTCATTATAGCGCTTTGATGAAAGCCAGCCTAAATATGGTACTTGTGCCACACCACTTTGAAGTAAGATACTCCCTTCAGCTTGGTTAGATTTATCTATGTATGTATGTATGTATGTATGTATGTATCTATCTATCTATCTATCTATCTATCTATCTGAGTGGGGGGAAGGTGAAGTGAATGTGTGTGGGAATCCAACAATGTGGGAATCCAACAATCTTACTTATTTGGTTTGGTTATATTTTTACTTTTTATATTTGGTTATATATTACTTTTGGTCTGTCACCATGAAATTCTATTCTACGAATGCTTAAAAGAGAAGTGGAGAAGACTGCAATACCAAAAGGTTGCCTGTCAAACCACTGCCACTTAGTTTGGTTTGTGGATAAACAGACAGTCATACACAGTCAAGGTGATGGGTCTTTGTATTATTTATTATCAAGTGTATGGTTATAATAAAATAATACCTCCAACAACTCAGAGCAGGGAAAGTGGATTTTAGAGGTTTGTTTTTCTTTTAAATAAATGCTTGAAAGCCAAAAAATCATGAAATAATTTTCCTGTATTGTAAAAATATCAACAAAGACTGAACAAGAGGAAAATTTCATCCCAGTGTTGGGCACTATGACCAGTCAAGTCACTTAGAACCTGACCTTGCAATCCAAATAGTTTTAGCATAATTTCTGCTGGCTTTTTGGTACAAGGGCTCTCTCTTCATTATGCACAAGTTCAAAGTGTTAGGAAAAGAATATCTTAATTTCTGACCAATACAAATAAAAGTATCTGAATTATCTTGGATGAGAAAGATGGAATATTTCTCTGGAGTTCACTTGATGATTTGGTTATGGTTTACTTCATGTTGGCACATCTGAAATTCAGAACAATTTTCAACTGGACAATACTACAAATTCAACTACAAATAGAGGGCTGCTCCTTTTTTTTTTTTTTTTTGTTTCCTTAATATATAGTCCCCTTATGTGAATTCAACAGACACATCAGATTTAGGTGACTGTCATGTAGTCAGTTTAACATCCATGCAGCTCTAGATGTTTTATATGGCTATGCCTTATTT
This sequence comes from Corythornis vintsioides, assembly GCA_025447755.1. Taxonomy (NCBI): domain Eukaryota; kingdom Metazoa; phylum Chordata; class Aves; order Coraciiformes; family Alcedinidae; genus Corythornis; species Corythornis vintsioides. The sequence goes on from JAOEGS010002384.1 coordinate 20,056, forward strand.
TAGTAGACCCTCTAAGCCCACAGGTTCTCGGATTTTGGAATTTACATATTTGACTCCTGAGAAAGTATACCATACTGTAAATAAAAATCCTACTTCCAGAAAAAAAAGAGTACAAGAAGATGCTGTCCTGAAGAGAAGCAGTGGTTGATACAGAATACTAGAGACTCTGGGAAACAAAGTGGAGTAAAAAGATCCAAAGACAAAGATAGCACTGGCATTACAAACTGTCAAAACTCAGCAGCTTCACTGTATAAAGGCAGTAGTTGCTGAAGTGAATGACTTCCTCTGTGACAGGTGACTTCCTAAGGAACATGTTAGCATCTCATAAGGACAGCTTTCTCTTCTAATCTTCTTTTTTAAAACTTCAGCCTCTCCCCTTTCACTAGAACACAGCTAAATCCTTGTGGGGGTGGGGGCGGAGGTTAGTGGTGTGGGATGGCAGGAATAAAACAGTCGAGAGAATATACTAATCACATATGTTCTTACCTTTTTACCCTTGGAAAATATTTATATAAAAGAAACTTTTGCTTTGTTCCAATAATGGCAGTACTGCAACAGAAGTATTCTACATTTCTATTTTGTCACAGTGTAATATACATTTTACAAGTCTGGCTGCTTATAGTTCTCCACAAAGTCTTTACTAACACTTTTCGCACAGACCATTAAAACTCTTGACTGCCAAAGTACAGAGAACCTTCGAAGATAGTGTTTGTTCTTACCTAAAAATAACGTTCAACAACTTAGCTCATTTTGTGGTTCTATTTCTGCTTGTCAAATCTTTATGTCTTTATTCATAAGATAACTCATGAAAAGCCACAATTAATATACATTTAAGCTTTAGAACTAAAAGGTCAAATCCTGACACCCTTAGTAAACTCTTTATTCAGACTTTATTCAAGAAAGACGTGCAGAAGAAAAAAAAATCTGAAACAAGAATTAAATAAAGCAGAGGAATCACTGTATAGAAACTCCACTTAATTGAAAATTGTTCTAATTTTGCCCCTACCTGTTTTTACTTACTGATCTTGAACCAAAATAGTTGTGGTTTAAAACAAGAGTCCACAAAGCCTTTTATGAAGGCTTATCTGTATCCATTAAATCACAGCTCATGCTGAGAGATACAATCTGTGCAGGAATAAATGCTCAGAAGGGCCTGTAACCTATTCAGGAAACATCCTATTTGAAATCCAGTGTAGCACCTGAGGAAAAGAACATATAGGGTATACAATTTCATCAACGTCAGGCATCTGCCTGAATCTTGTCCCACTCAGTGGACAATGAGGGAGGTGACTCTTTTGCCATCCACCAAAAGTGGCTGTCCTTGAAGGGCAGGGCCGCCAGGGCAGCAGAGTCTTGACAATGACTCCGGGGAACAATAACACAACATTTATTAGTTCTCCCTAATGAAACAATCAACAAATGGTATGGATAAAGACTTTTTTTTTTGTAGGCGATAGATTTATGGCGCAACCAGCTTTAGAGAGGAAAAGGAAGAAAGACATTAGAAAAGAGGAAAAGAGAGGGGAGTGAGAGAGTGGAGGAGAGAGATAGAGAGAAAAAGTTATCACCACCCATGGATCCAGTGACATCCCACTGGATCAGTCCAAAACTTCAGCTCTTCGGTGGTGGGTGCACACCAATCAGTGTTTTTCTGTCTCCTTTTATACCTTTGAGATATCTGGGTGAAATTCCCAACTTCCACGGGAAGTGGTGTTGATTTGCATAAGCCCTCATGAGCCAGGACAGGATGGCACCTGGCATCAATCTACAATCAGCAGAATCAAAGAAAGAGACAGGACTCATTTTTTCCCTTTGTTAAAGCCTATTGGCAAGGCGCAAGCAATCAACACCTTTCCAGATTTTATAATCACACAAGGTTTGAGACACTCAGTAAACAGGCTCTTACACCGCTTCCATCTGAGAGTACATTTAAGGCCACACTAACATAACTCAGGAATGAGTTTTAGTTACACCAACTCACCACCCTCTGACTATCTGTTAAACTCCTCTTTTGTCTTATCCTGGAATCTGATTTTTACCTCTGACCTACTTAGGTCCTAGAAATGACTTGATTGCTTTGTGCCACACTAGGAAGCTTGTGCATCCATCTCCCTTAGGATAGACTAGCAGGGAAAGGGAATCAGGTACCCCTATAGAAAGTTATATTTGCATTTTACAAGGAAACGTTACCATTACCTGGCTATTAGGGCTTATGCACTTAGGAGTCATTAAAAATTATACACAGAATATGTTGGAACAGATTTAGAGCAGTTTAGTTAGTGTAAAGAAATCCAAATTAAATTGTTTATTCAGGAAAGAAAGTACTCGACTTATATACACCATTAGCAACTATCTTTTAACAGGGCCAGTTGCTACAGAATACCAGGGATATTTTTGTTGCCATTAATTATTACTGTAAGAGAACCAGTAAGCTGAGAATGCAGCTTGTCCCAGTCTTCTTTTAACACCCCTGAAACTAGAGTGAACCTTTCTTGTAACATACTAGTTTTAGCTTGCAGCAGCAGAGCAGCAACATGAACTATCACCTCCTGTTCTACATTTTACCTCCAAAAATCCTTCCCAGGCTATTTCTGCTGCATCTCATAGTTTCCCAAAAGATCCCAGAAGAATTCAGGTTGACATTAGGAGAATCTTTCCAATATTAAAGTTAGGAAGTCACTGGGATAAATTTGTCTGGATTTTTTAGGAGGGAGGGTGCACTGTTTTTTTACCTTCTTCTGGAATCTTTGTTGTATTCCCAGCAAGTTAAACATCACTCAGGAGTGAAACAGGGAGGGAGATGGGCTCTGTAAGCCCCAGTTTTGTATGATTCAACATACTCTGGCATCAAAATGAGAAGTTATTCAAGGATGATTCACAGCTGCCTAGAAAAGATAAAAATAGGTCCAAATCTGCAAAACTCAGATCCATAATTTACATACTGCAAAAGCAAAAATGGAAAGAGATTGAGAAATCTGGAATTAGGGACCTAGCCATAAGAAAACTTTGTTGTTATATAATATTATGTCTTAGAAACACTAGTATCAAAGCAATACCAAGAAAATAAAAATAAAAATCAAAGTTGCTGGTAATAGACATATTTTTAAGGCCTAGAACCAAGTTGGCAGAAAATCAAACCATTCCCAGTGGCCCTAGATATAAACGATGAATGAGCTGTACTAATTAGCTTTAACTTACAAGTGCAAATCAGGTTAATTAAAAATAAACTTTACTACATTACAGCACTGAATACATGCCTTTTCTTAATTCAGGTAGAGATGAATGGATATAGCAAATTTGATCTATATGCATTCACTGGGTTAATTAAAAGCCAAACATTCATCTGCAGAACCAGACAGAATTTTTTATTTCTACAAGGGCTGTCAGCAACTTGGGATTAAGAAAAAGATGAAGAAAAAAAAGCATCTGATCTCTGTTCTAGTTAAAGGTTCTGTACACCAGGAAATCTAAGACACCGCTGATGTGAGAAATGTTGACTCACAAGCAAAGGAGTATTGAAGTCTGGTCCACTCTGTCGTCTGCAATGGCTCTTTATTCTGCTGAGACTACTGTGTCTATGGCATGAACAGATTTAATTATGCATGTTGGAGTAGCCTAATCCCAGTGCAATTTCACCTTTAATACACGAGTCACAAACTACAGAGGTTCAGCTGCACAACACACTAAGTAAGAAAGCATGGTCACCAGGAGCTGAGACCACAAATAGAGATAACAGCCAGATATGGTGCCTTCACCAGCCCCTCAGCCTTTATGGGCTCTCACTGAGACACAGCACTACTGTCCACTACACCCCAAAACCAGCCTTTTAGCTGTAAGCAGTCTTCTTGCCACAGTGCTGCAACTTGCTTTGGCAGAGACCCCGGTGTGCTGCCGAAGCAGATTTACTAGACTTTGTTCTTAGTTCTGCACCATGGGCAGTTGCCTGCAGGCATGAACCCATTTTCAATTCTGTTTATTACCAGCCTCTGGCTTAGGGAAGTCAGCAGCACTGGATGCAAAACGATTGAGTAAATCTGTATCTAATTTTTGTTGGCAGAGGATTTTAATACACCTTCAGAAGTACTGGATTCTCTCTCACCTTTCCAGGAATATTCATGTAAGAGAGTACAAATGATGTATTCCCTAGTGTGCAACATAATCTCTTCATACAGAAACTGTGTGTCAGGGAAAATGTTAGGCAAGTCTCCTCTGTGTGGGGAAGCCCATGAATCACCTTGCTTGGCCAAAAATCAAGTGCAGTCATGTCTTAACTGGCTTCACAGTGAAACCTCATCCAGCAGACACAGCAATCTTATTATGATGCTCCTGTCTCCTTCCTCCCTAAGTTAATGAAATAGTAATTTAGGTGCAAGAAAACTAAATCTTGCTGGATTTCAGCCACTACAATGTGAAAGGATACCCAAAGTGCATGAGAACTGGAAATCTGCATGAGGTGAACCCCGTGCGAGGGCAAGAAGTTGGCATCCATAAACTCTATCCCAAGCTTAGTTATTCTACTGGATTATGAAGTACCATCAAGGATGATGATGGTTCCGTTCTGACAAGGCTACAAAATCTATGCTGGTTTATTCATAAAGATAATTAAGCAATAATTCCTTTATATTTGTAAGCCATTACTTTGCCTGTAAAACCAGGTGATTAATTTAACATATCCCAGAAAGCAGAAAAGCAGTGCAAAACAGGCTTTTTAAAAGTTGTACACTTTATTTAAAAGAAAACTGTTGGGGAGTATAAAACTAATTCTTAGAGCTATCAGTAACTACAAAAGCAGAATGAACTTTAATTATCTCACTTTTATACTTTTAAATAAAGATTTATTAGCAATCAGCACGACAGCAGGTTCCAAATCTTTTAATGCTGTCATTAGGATGAGGAAATGTAAATCCTATTTGATTGCAAGAATGAAAGAAGAGAATTTTAAACAAAACTATAAATCTAGAATAACCTGCATATCCAAAAGCTGAATTTTCTTTAAATTAAAAGAAAAGTGGCAAGTATCTTAATAATAAGTATGCTTAAATTGTATATCAACCTAAAGTTTGTAAGCTGAAGATGTATGTGGCACTTGTTTTGAGGGAGAGTTGAACTTTCTGGAGTTGAATTTTATCATATTTACTAGACAGACCAGATCATGGTTTCAGATAAAATCTTCCCTCATCAGAAAGCACCTGACATTCCAAATCAATTTTGTCTCAGATTATATTAACTTGGTATTCAGTGATGAATTTTGAGTTGTACAGAACTCATCACTTTAATGACAAAACAAAACCATTCAGCTGGGTTCCTACTTACAGCAAGTAAGCAAGACTGATACTGTTCTGAAAATTCACTGTTGGTGTATTTTGGCATTAATAGACATCTCTTGCTGAAGATGTTCCATTTTCCCTTCTCACTCCTATCTTGCTTTTGTGTCTGATGTAAAAATGTGCCACTGACATAGTCATATTGGTAACTGCAACATATTTAAGGGACTAAATGCACCTAAAATCTGAGTGAAAAATCCCTTATTTTTGTTCACATTACATGCACTTCTAAAAGACAGAGAAGATGGAGGAACCTACTCAGCTGCAAAATCTATAAAAAAGTGTTGCATTTTTTTTTTCAGTTGAAAGAATTAGAAATATGTGAAGAATCGAGCTATTTTGGCATGCTTAAGATTGTGGGTTTACTTGAAATAGATTCTTATTTACCTTTTGATATGGAATAATTTGGAACTGATAGATGGAAAACTTTGACTCAGTTTGGTTATGTCACATTAGCTGAGATTTGTTTATGAGTAGGAGAAAGGAGGAAAATATAGGAATATGTTCTCCTTTTTTTCACCCTTTCAAAGTTTAAAAACATATTTTAACACTTTAACTTTCCTGTGTTTGTATTACACTTGAATGATCATTTGCAGCCTTGTGCTGAACAGTTCCATTTGAATCTTCCACACCAGAGATACCTCCCAAAATATCAGAGTATCACCAAGTATGTTGCTGTTACTGGATAAGTGTTCAGTGTCATTTCAGCCAGCAGGTCAGCAAAAGCAGGAGGAAGTTTATTTTTACCTCTCATTATTGTCTACTCTCCAGATGATTTTACTTCACTGGAAGACTGGAGTTGTCCCCCTAAAGCTTCTCCTGCTGGACACAGCTGCATAAAGCCATATTGGGAATCATTCAAAAAAAAAAACCCCAAAACACTTCTCCCACTCACTCCCTCCTCTCTGCAACACACAAACCCACTCTGCACCTCTGCTCTGCTCCCATTTGGTGGAAAGAGCAGGATGTGCTTTCAGATAGCAAAGAAGAGCAAGGATGGAGCACAACTCACAAGAAACTTCCTTACAAATCCTCTGCTGAAGACATACAAGCAGCATTGCCCTCCTCTGAGAAGGAGATGGTCAAGGAAGAGGCAGAAATGAAGCAGGCAGTGAAAAGCAGGGACAAGAAGTGCCTATCCTGTCAACACTGGCTGCAAGCACCATCGCATACTGCTTAGAAACGTAGAGCTGCAGCACCTTATGGAGTGGAAGAATGTCAATGCTGCCACACTCCACTGGGTTCCTGGAAGAAATATGCTTAGGTAATATATATAACACTGTAACAGACATAAAAATCCTGTCTCTACTGGAGTTAAGGATGCCAAATTCAAACTTTAGGAGAGTCTAGACTTTGTTCTTTGTTGAAAAGGTTGGAAAGACACTGGTATATGGAAAAAAACAGAAATACCTTAAAAATAATTACATCTTGATTAAATATTTTGCAATATAAACTCAGATAAAAGAGAGACAGCTCTGTGGAGCTCTCTATTGGTCTGTCATTAATTATGCCCACTTCTGCTTCAGCACAAGGGAAGTGTGTGACAGCACTGGCAACAGTTTTTCTGTTTTAAAATATCACTATCACTATCAATTTCACTAAAGAGCACAATAGCATTTAAAATACACACACATTCACATTTATTTCTTAAAGTATTTCCTTGTCAGGCAATTTTTTCTCAACTCTAATGAGGACTTCAGAAACAGTTACACAGTTGTTATGAATGCTTCAAGCAGAAGAGGAATGCCAGGAAAGGTAAAGTAATTAGGTCCTTGGTGTGAAATTAGCTGCTATACTGCAGCTATGGAACAAAGGAGAAAGTAAAAGTTCTAGATAAAATTAACTGTCTCTTATACTCAGTGATCAAGGATATAAGCTCCACAGCACCAGGTGATGGAAAACTTCAAGCTAGTAGGAGCAAAAAATTTAATGATCATAACTGCTAATGACATGTCCACCTCTGTAGCTGAAACTGAAGGCAGGGAAAACATCTGGCTTAATAATAGCTCACTCTAAGGAGGAACAGTCAATACCAAACACCACTATGTGTTAATTTTCTGCTTAATTGTCCCATATGTGTCACTACACACAACCTTTAAAGTGTGGTAAACAAATTTTTGCCAGTTGTTTTCCTCAGCAAATAGGCCTGTCTGTGCTCAAGATGCATTTTCCCTTGGTTTTTGCTGCCTTCTTATACAATGTAATAGTTAAATTTCATAGCTAAGGTGATGGCTGCTTAATTTCTCTCTCCTCCACCGCTAAGAGCAAATTCTTCATTATTTATACTTGATAATTGAAACAAGCATCTCCACACTATTGTCTGTTAAGTACAGCAACACATATTGATCCATAATTAAATTAAATGAGAATCAATTTCTCTGTGTTTGTACAGATAAGCAGAATGAGAACTCTTCCAAGAGAAGCAAAAAAAAAAAAGATTTTTAAAGGCTATAAGAAAACCAGTTAAAGTGGCCCCTTGGGACAAACTGCAGTTTCAGAAAATACTCTTGCCCTGCTAGACTCAACAGGACGTTTTAACAGATGGCTGCACAGGCTTCATGAATTTCTAGCTGTGGAGTCTCAAGCTATTCAGTGCACGGAGACTGCACAAAAACAAGGCTGCACCAACCTTGTGTACAATGTGTTTTTTGGAAGCAACGTTACAGAGGCCACTTCTGGAATTCAGTGCACAGACAACATTAACATGCACTTGCCTTTTTTCCAGCATAACTGTATTTCCAATTGAAAATACTGCCCATCATAAATGCATGCATTTGGTCTGCAGTTCTGGACCTGAGATGGCTCTGTCTCGATCAGACCTCCTGATACTACAGTGCCAGTGCTGTACAGTAATTGTGCACTGTCTAAAAAGTCCAAAGTAGCAACAAACATCAATTGATCCTAGCTAACAGCAGAACAGACTTTTCAAGTACTTCTGTTCTTTTCTGCATCCTCAAATTCCCCAGCTGCTACCACGAAGGAGTATCCAAAGCATGTATCACATCAAAGTCCTCAAAACAAAATTAAGACAGGGTTGTTTCTACATCAGCCAGGGCATACAGCCATTTCAGGGAAGAAGAAAAGGAAAACCAGCACCATTCTGTTGAATATACCATCACATTGTAAATTAATTTTTATCACAAAGCCCAACAATGATCTGAAACAAAAGAATCTTGTGAGGGTGCCTAACTTGTATGGTAACTGCTGTCTAACTACCGTGAATTATTTGCTCTCATGAAGTTTGTGACTTGTGAATAACAAGAATCAATAGTCAGCATAGGAAAGTTTCAATGCATTGCAGTTCTGTGCACTAGAATAATGACTCTGGCCTCTAGCCCTGGAAAAAAATCACCTCATTTCAGGAAAACAAAAATTAATCCTGAAGTATTTGTTTATATGTCATGCCATTACAGGTTGTATGTCATACAGTGATTTAGTAGACTGTGTATGCAAAAAGAAAAGGCCCAGCTACACAGAGGTAAGTCTTTACTAAATTCTACTGCCTGAACAAACATTTTATGTGTTTTACATTTGATATATGACATGCATTCACCTGAGGCACTATGTCTAGGAAACTTGAAAAAAACAGCAAAATAGTGTTCAAAATCCACATACCTTATCAGGCATTGGTAATTCTGTAACTAGGATTACAAGGAACTGCAATCTGAGGACCACATAAAGCTATTTAAATCCCACATACCAAAGGATCCTGTTTTGGCTCCTGATTAAGAGGTATCAGGAAAGTGGAAATAAGGTAACATCATCCTCTATAGTGCTTGCCAAAACATGATGCCCTATTGTTAAGCTAAAGAACCAGCAAGAAAATATGCAATGGTCCAATCCAGAAAAGCCACTTCCCAGTATTCACTTTTCCTTGCCTTTATGTGCAAATACTAAGTGAACCCTCACAATTAACATTTGAAGAAAAACTCACTCAGATAAAACCAACAATAAGTGGTTATATATATTATATATTAAAACCAACAATAAGTGGTTAT